>NMRB01001522.1:0-46771 GCA_002633025.1 Notospermus geniculatus
CCTGTGACGTACAGTAGTCATGTCAGTCTGCGAAATACTTTCAGCCAGATCCACACTCAAAATTTTGATCAAATTTTCTCGATTGAATATGCCGAAAGTAAGGGCTCAGACAGTATAATTATTGTTTAAAGCTGTGGGCCCTGAGTTAATTCAGAGACTTTGATCAGAAGTTTGACTGCATGGATGGAGCTGAACACAAGTTGAGAAAAAACATAAAAGCACTTTTGAGTGATTCTGTTCTAGTGATTGGCACATTGCTGTTTTTACCAAGCTCAACAAGCACTGACTTAGCATTTGAAAGGTTGCAAAAGTTTGTGATTCTGTAGTTCATTTTGCTACACAACCATAGTTGTTCGTTTTGATACCACTAAACCCATTGCCAAACGGTGCAAAACAGACGGGGTCTCGTTGTACTTGTAGGAACCGTGGTGTTTTTAACAGGGTTTGTGAGTGCAGTTAGTACGTTCCTAAATTTTTTTTCCCATTTCAGTTCCGAGAAGGAGGGAAGCTTCGAGACAGACAGAAGCGACAGAACAGCCAGTGAGGCCAGTAGCAGTTTTGATGCCAGTTTCGATGCCAGTTAGAGTCACCTGGCGGTGAAATTTCAAACTACGACAATTCAAAAACACGTTCATCTTCATCTACGTCTGAGCAGTGTTGTGATGCTAGAGGTCGCGGGTCAAGGTCGGGCTCAAGGTCAAGTAGTAGAGACAAAAGGTCAAAGACGAGGTCAAGAACTAGGTCGAAGAGTCGTGACTCAAGTGCTGTCGTCCGTGACCAGAAATCGAGTGATCATGATTCGGTTCATCTCACAAGTTCTGGCTTCAGTAACAGAGAGAAAAATCTCGGTCAGGGAGACGGGGTGAAATACAAACGCTTTCCACGTTCACTTGTGCGAGATTCACAGCCATCTTTGCGTGAATCACAATCGCTAAGTCGAGAGCCGTGGTCGCAGGCCCGAGAGTTTTTATTGCCCCCGGAAACGCAGTTGAATCGTGAGCTTCGGGCAGCGAGTTTAGACCCCACGATCATAACCCGCTTGGAGGAAGTGGGTTCGTCAGCTCGTGAGGAAATGGGTCCACCGACTTGTAGGGAAATGGGTCCACCGACTTCTGGGGAAATGGGTCCACCTAGACATTCAATTATGCCGAATGAGGCATTGCGTAAAGATGACCGTCCAGGCCGGAAGGAACCGGTGGCTAGTTCGTCTGGCCTTCAGGAGACGCAGAAGACAACAGAGAGAAGCATTTCATCAGGTCTGAAGGATGATCGTGGTGGAGGTTCCAGGGAGGGATTGACAGCGTCTAAAAAAGGAACTACAGAAATGGGGACAATTGAAAGGAAAGGTTTTCACGACATGTCTGGTGTTGGGGAGGCGTCGCTTGATTTGACGGAGTTCAGTTTGGACTATTTACAAGCAAGTGATATTGGTGTCAATTATTTATCACTAGAGGAATGTTCTGGTAGGTTCACAACTCCGTTGTCCAACATCGATGGAACTCGCGAATTTGCGGATGTCGGCACTTCCAACGTCGCCCAGCGGCTGAGTATTTCACCGGGACAGATGGCGCAGCGAGAGTCGATTGTGACGAGTACGACGATTGCTGGTGAAGTAGGTGGCGCCACGATACGAGAAGCAGATAATGTGAAGATTGATGAAGATACAGCTGGGATGACCCGCGACCCATTTTCTGTTGATGGCAAGTCAGAGATTGGTTGAAACCCGATCAAACTGGCCGGTTTCTGGAGTTTGGTTGGCAACTTTGCCTTGTGCAAGTTTAGGCGATAGGTTTGTCTGTAGGCTTTTCGCTGGAATTGTCATGTGATAGTTACTGTAGTTACGAGTTGACTTTTGGGAAATTTTCACAGGTTTCAGTGTGACAGTATTGAAAAGGATCGTTTCTGCTTTCTAGGTGATCAGGAATTCTTGTTATGAGGTTTGGAAGTTTAGAATATTTTTGTTAAGAGAACACTTCTGAAATCCGTCCTTGAACCCTGTTTGGCACATTTGAACCTAATATGGCGGCTTGCCCCACCCCATAGTGCCCTTTGGTTTTGAATACAGAATTTGATTGAGATATTTTCATCTTAAACCCTCGAAGTTAAAAAATCTTTCAGTACTTTCCATCCCCCCTAAAAGATTATTGGAATTCACCGGCTTGCCCAGTGAAAACCCTGTCAAAGGGTGTCACCTTGTTCATTAAATGAAGAAAGGGGTGTTGGCTGAGGCTTGAACTTGGAATCTCAGAGGTGACAGGCTTCTGCTGCCAAGTTTTCAATGGATGGTGAAGGCTGGAATTTTTTGTCCAGTATTCCGATCAGACTACTCTGTTGAGGGGAGTGCAGGCGCAGATCCAAGAGGGGGGGGGGCATGGCCCCCTTTTGGCCAACAAATATGTAAAATTGACCGTGAAATTCTTAAATTTGGAGCAAATTATTGAAATTCACCGCAGATTTCAATGTTTCCAGCACAGTGTGCCCCCTCTTTGCCGAAATCGTGGATCTGCCGCTGGACTGATCAATGAGAGGTCTCCTTGCTGGAGGGAGAGGTAAAAATAGATGAAAGTAGATGTTTGTTGTCCTGACTGGAGACGTGTCATGTTGGTGAAATTCTGCTACAGTAATCATCATCATCTTCATTTTGTTGTGGTGATCCAATATTCGATAATTTGCAACATTTCTGAATTTTCAATCTGGTCTTTCGTGTAGTCGTACGTATCTTAGAGTATGCACCAGTTTTCTCCATTAGTTACTGGCACCCGTGTCGTGGTGTAGTGCGTGTCAAATTGTCATTCACTCTGTTCTGTTGTTAGCAGAGCGTACTTCATTTAACATGGCGATCAGGGTCTGTAGTTGATAAAAATTATTGCGATATTTGGGAGGGATATCGGCGGGTTGGGCTGCGGTTACATGAAATGAAAGTAGGCCTTTTTTCGAATTAAGATGTCAAGGTGGGTGGGGCTGTGATAAAGTTGAAATGAATAAAAATATTTTCAAATTAAGATGGATTTTGAACAAGAATGAATATTCTCTTAACCTTTTTTCAAAGGGCATTAAAATAATCACATTTCTTCACAGGAATCGCCTATTCTTTGTTGTGATTTGATAAAATTTGTGTGATTCTTGTAAATTAAGATGACTTCGATGAACTTTTGAATAAAATGGAATGTGATGTGAAAAAGATCTCGCCCTAATAACGTGCAGTGTAGGCTTATGTGGTTTCAGTATCTCAACCGGTGATTATAAATTGTTGGTATTTCATCTAAAGAATTCTGTTGTTTTGTGTATTTCATCTGATTTTAGTGTACAGTTGAACCTGTCTATAAAGGACACTGTTAGGACTTCCAGGTACTGTCTTTAATTGAAAGGTGTCCTCACTACACAGGTCAAAATGAACAGACACGACAAATTGGGGACTGAACACTGCTGGCCTTAATAGAGAGGTGTCCTACAAACAGAGGTGTCCGTTAAGTGAGGTTCTGCTTATGTTGGAACTTAAGGTGACCATGGACCCACTGATCAGATCAGGAGATGCTGCCTTTGACTATTTGAGGGTGGTACACTTTATCATCACAGCTTGCATATTAACCCTTAGAGTGCCACGTTACCGAGTATACTCGGTGCGACAGTTCTCTTTTTTAGGACCGTTACAAAAAAAAACACAGTCACAGGGGAAGGAAAAGTTGAAAAAAACCGGCGCTCTAGGGGTTAAAATTATTCAACATGTTGCTATTTTTGGTAGGATACCTGTGGCGCTGTGTTTTGAGTGTTGGGCTCATAATTGAGAGGCTTCGAGTTTGATACCCGCTGGTTGCCACATTGGTTCTCTCAATAAAGTGAATGACCTGGGGCCTGTCTGATAAAGTGACTTTAACCTAATGGTACAATTAACTTCAGTGCATTTTCCATTTGGTTAAAGATACCATTAGCTTTAAGTCACTTTATGAAACAGGCCCCTGCTCGTCAACTTCCCTAAGAAGTTGGGTGGAGAGGTGGATAATACTGGTAAGAGCTTTGAGACTGTATTACGGTGGAAAGTGCCATATACAAGAAGGAGCGTGCACAGTGGTGATATATTTTATGTTGGTTTTGTCCACTTGGTGGTGTAGTGGCAGCGAATATTAGTAGAATAAAAAGACGACAGTTTTTAAGCGTCACCTGTTAAATACAAAATGAAGTAAAGTGGTAGTTTTCTAAAAGGACACAATGACGTAAAATGATTTTGTTTTGTTGAAGTCGTTCACATAAATCCAGCATATTTTCATCGTTGTGATATTTTTCTTCAAGAAAATCAGGTATATAGCCCAATGTCGTTACGTGGCGTTGTATAAGTAAGCATATCACTTTTCTCAAAAGTTTTACAAATCGCTGTCTTATTATATTCTGCTGTAATACAAATATTGTCTGAACATCAGTTGTGTTTTTGAAATTTGGCAAATAATGAACAATGTGCTATATTAAGAAGAAGACACCACCAGATTATAACTTATCTCTTGCAGCAGCCTTTATCCTACCGTAAATCCCTTGTTTTTCGGTCCTAAAAGTTTGTGATTTTGTCAGCTTTGAAATCAACATCCATTTATATCCAGCATCAGTATGAAAAAGTAATGGAAAATGCATTATACCATTAGGGACACACACCGCATGAGCTACTGCAAAATCTTGTCCGCAGACAGGTGTACTTCACTGCGGACAGAAATTAGGTCATTCAGGTGTGCTGTGTGTATTTATATATCGTGGTATGCAGGGCTGGCCTAATACATTAGTTTCGCAGTAGCTCACGCGGACTGTGCCCCTTATGCATATGAAAAAGTAATGGAAAATGCATTATACATTTGAAAAAGTAATGGAAAATGCATTGGACGAAACGTTTATGGAATCCCTCGTATAATTTCCAACACTATCGCCATGAAATGAGTGTTGCAATGTTATCGGACCAGCATCATAATTCACTTTATTTATTGACGATCATTATCTCATGGCTGAATATCATAAATAGTTAGAAAATATTTTGATGACCTGTCCAAATTTTAATTAGTACTTCCCGTTTAATCTCCCAGAGGCCTTTGCTACACCTTCTGTCGTGATCCTTTCAGTAATTTTATGGCAGACTGCAGTAAAAAATGGAAACAATGAACTAAATTAAAAATGATTTAAACACAGATGCTACTGTATCAAACTCGCAACATTATATGTAACTTTAATGCGATGTTTTAATATTAGCAAATGAATTGACATCTTTGAATGAAATTGAAATTGAAATGTGCTCTTTTGACCTCTTCGTATGTGCTGCCGTCTGTCTTTCGTCGTGAAGTTATATTTTGATCTTCTGTGAACAACTCAAGATGTAGAAATGTAAACAATATGTAAATTCAAATTCAAATCAATTCAATTTCTAAGTAAATTTAATTTTGAAATTGAACTGTTTTGAACCCAGTGAAGTGTGTATATATCTATATATGTATAGTATAAGAAACTGTACTTGTGCATATTATATTATAAAGTGACCCTTTTCTATTTTTGATAAGTGGTTGTATAGTGTTGTTGCTATGGAGATACCCAAAATATGTTATATAGTGAACTGAAAAAAACAATTGACGGATATTTATTGTTTACTGATTTGACCCACTCTGTCCCTGACATATTAAATTTTACTGTGGGAGGAAACCTACACGTCCGAGACTGTCACCCTCCCTAGCACATGAGTATCGGGTCTGAACCTGGGATCTCAGAGGTGACAGGTGTAGATGTTTCCACTGCACCACTCTGACTGCCAGATTTTAATTTCTGACGACTTGTAAACCCTAATCGGTTGATCAGCCCAGAATTGTTCCTTGTACTGACAGGATAACCCTTTTCCTCCTGCCCCTTAACAGGTCCTCACATCCAACAGTTATTGCAGTGGTATAATTTATGTAAAAAATCAAGGCACCTGGTTGGATAAAGTCTCATCACATGACCAATTTGCATAATCCATGTGCAACATTTGCTTCAAAATGGAATGAGTTAATCGAATGAAGTTTTCAGGAATTTGAGAGTGCAGGATTATTTGTGTTGTCTCTGAAGGGAGGTCCTGAAGGTTTCATGGACAATGACTACCCAAAATAAATAGCTGTTGTCCATGGTATGCTTTTTTCGGGGCCACCCTTTATAAAGATTATATTTGCGTTCAATACTTGATTAGTTTATCAATCCTAATTATACAAATATAAATTAAATTTATTCATTCTGTAATCCACATTGTTTTAAATTTTGAATTGTTTGAATCATGTTTATGAAGTTTATTGCATGGTTGAACAATTGACATTTTCCGCTAATGTTATGTAATTTATTTATTCATAAGTTGTTGAAATTGAACCAATAGTATGTGTGAAATGTGCATGTGAGTGGTGTTGTTTTGTTAAACTCGGAAAATCGATAATGAAATTGAACTATGGTAGATTTGAATGGTGAAAAATATCCAGAAACACTACCGGTAGTAGAAATAACGGAGTGTGCCTCTTCTACCCCCCTGAAACAGTCAAAATAAAATTCCATTGGATTCCGAAATAAAAATGGACAAAATGCAGGAGGAATTTTTAAGTGTACATATAAAATCATCTTCAGACATAGCAATAATCCCAACAGTGAGGCACAGACATTTTGCTGAACATTTTGTGCCTATTCTAGGGGAGGTCATCATAGAAGCGTATGTCATGTTGTAATAGCAGTTTACGAGTGAACTTCAATTTTCAATTTACAGCAGTCTGTTAATTTCTTTTCGCGGGGCGGTAATTCTGTTGCTGTTAATTGCGCCCCCTGTTGTGCATAGTTGATGTTATTTTGAGGTTTGCAGGGGCCATGTTGGTGGCGCCCCCTGTGTACGAGTCTGTAAATCTTCTCTTTGTACTTGAGCGTGTACTTCTTCATCTGAATAAAGTGAAGATAATGATGTTAAAATGTCTTGACTGGTTAGATATTTGTAGCTGTACAACATTAGAATGTCTTGTCAGTATATGTAGATATTTGTAGCTTTACAACGTAAGAATATCAGGACCTGTTAGATATTTGCAGCTGTACAACATAAGAAAGTCTTGACTTGTTTTAGGTATTAGTAGCTGTACAACGTAGATGATTTCTGCAAGATGACCGTACATGTTCCAGTAGTATCGAAGTTCCGGTACATATGTTCCAGTCCGATGACTATCACATGAAGAATGGATCCAACCTGGAACCCAGGTGCTGATGCTTCCACTACATGTATGTCACTGACATCTACAAAATGAACTCAAAGACGACTCCCTTTCCCAAGAGAAACAACAAGGATGTCTTTTTGAAATCTTTTTTATCATAAAATATTCTCAACTGAACAATCAATATTGCTTACATAATTACTTAAAAAGGAGGAAATCATTTCAAAACTTATAATTCTAGACACTAGGAACTTGCCAACCTATTCCACACGGCAGAAGAGTGAGCAGGTCCAATTTCTACTGTATTGCACGCCATAATGGATGTCCTGACATGACACCACGCCACTGCTTTCTTTGGCCACGATTTGAACATCTTGAAACTCTTGTGTCCACAGCACTGCCGTTGGGTTGCAGGTCCCCATTAGAATTACCTTCCTTCAGTTTTCAATCGCCTATAGACAAATGCCAAGATCTGTGCACTTCCACCGAAATGGCAAACACAACCTCAACCGGAAACCAGCCGACGTGACGCAATCCATGATTCCGCAATGGTTGAGTCTAACGCGACGTCGTCAAAGTCACTGTCGTCACATGGTTGTGGGGTTCTCTGCGTCACCTCATTCAGTTACAGACCGAGGTTGTGTTTGCCATTTCGGCAGAAGTGCGCAGATCTTTCTCGTTTACGTCAATTTGGGATTTGTCTATTATACGTTTCGTCTACATGTACACCTGCCACTAAATGCTATGCAATAGCTCTACAGTTTGATTTTAAGATGACTGGAGTGGCAGTGAAATTGCTTTGTCAGGAATACACGTAGACAATATGCACTTCAATCATACGTGACGAGATTACATCTCTGTTTTACTTTCTACGTCCAGCATTTCCACAAGTTCGTTTAGTTCCCATAAATGAATTTGAGTTTCGTGCCCATGACACAGAAACTGACAAAGTACAGTGCTATACATATAGTACATGTTTTATAGGAGGTGGTGGTTGCATGGTACCACACAATATTGTTTCACTTATCAGCAACCACAAAATGTTTACAGATAATCTGCTGCCTACTTGAAGTAAACTGAATGAAGTTAAGAATTTGCATTAGTAAAATGCTAAATTTTGTGCCTCTCACATCAACTGACATTTTTCAACAGCCCAGAACACCCTGTCCCCTTCCCATCTCACAAATGAACATGGGGTGCTGACAAATGCTCAGTTTTACCCATCACCACGCTTGCCACAATCTTGAAAATGTCATTGATATTTTGATTTTGTCGATATTGTCCTTAAGCCAAGCATCACGTCTTTGTGGAACTTTCTTCAACATAAAGCTGCATCTGTAAGCAATTGGGGAAAAGAAATTGGAAAATCATGAGAAGCTGTTTAAGCATGATGAGGTAGGCCTAACCATGTATATTAGTGTCTGTGTGCCTGCCGGACACAGCCAAATAAAGATTTTTTTTGGAAATTCAGACTTGGAGCCATAATACACTGCTTATATGCCTTTCATAAATTTGGCCCTTTACGAACATACCTTCATAATTGGTGATGTCATGGCTTTAAGAGGGACCAACTTAGCATTGTCAACCTTGACTTGAGAATCATCTGCTTCAACCCATGGAAACTCCTGTAAAATCTGCTGTTCTTCCATGCCTAGGAGGGTGGAATTTTCTGTGTGGACCTGGACCGCCCACGTGCAGTCATCTGGGAGGTTCTGTAGGGTGGCATCACACATACTGAGTTTGAGAAGGAATGCACGCAGTGCTTGCTCCAGCCTCAGAAGATAAGTGTCTTCACTGAAATAGAATCATTGTGTGGTGAAGGCTATTTTCTGCATACATCAATCACCATGTTTCCGCTGACTTAAAGCAGGGATACTGCCTTCTGAGGGTTGCATTGATCAGCAGGGCTAGCATTCAACAGGAATTGTCTAATCAGGGCATCACTAGCCAACATATTTCGGGTCATAACGTACCACATCAGTCAGATACGAAAACTTTGCAATCAGAGAGAAATAGGGCATGTTTAAGAATGCCCCTCCCTTCCGAATAGTTTCTGACATACCTGAGTGTTGGATTGGAGACTGGTGTAATATCAAATACAAATTTTTCAACTGGATGGCTGTCCGTATTGAGAATTACTAGGGCAATCTTGTCCATTTGTTGTTTGTCCATGAGCGGTTTAAGACTTTGGATGACATCGGCAACATATTGTTTCACACCAGGATGACAGCACATCTGCATATGAAAGACATCAACAAGTAAACCAGGGGTCCTTCTCTTTATGCTAACCTGGCATCATTATCTTCCAGTTGATATTACATGGGGATCCTGGCTCTACAGTGTAACAAACTCACCTGTACAGGCACATTGTACTTGCGACATCTCTCAAACACAGTATTTGGATAAATCTCTCGGACGTACAGGATGCAGTGGAAGGCAACTTCAAGAAATTCGCTCAGGATGTCTGTGGCAACTGGATAAAACAGAGAAAGAGAAAACAAAATGTACAGTGGGCCCAATAAGCTAATCTCTTGAGTTATTACTCTGCTGACTGACTGAGGCCGAGGGCATGGTATAATGAAGGGGCCAGGGCCACAGCACGGACGGGGGGGGGGGGGGGGNTCGATGATGTTTATACATGTAGTTGAAGTCTCTGGCTTTTTTCTCTCCTCCACTAGCATACTGCATAGGCCTAGGCGCCTCCTCCAACCAATCGTCCATGTTTGGCTTGGCCGAGCCTATTCCAATCACAATCCCAATCAGTGAGTGAATCACTGAATCTTGATTGCATGCAATGCAATGCACTGGAGTGATGCACAGTCCACCAACCACTCCACAGCACAGCCATGCACAGGCACAAGAAGAGATGCATGGGACGTTTGCTGCTTTTAGTCTTTTTAATGGTGAGGTTCACACCGAAGTAAATGCATTATGGTTTCAAAAGTGACAGGGCACCTTGTGCTACTTCATACTGCTTTGATATACGATTCGTTGTCATCTTTTCTGCACAAAATCGACACATTTCAGGGCAAAAACAACGCTTTTTGAAAATCGGCCGCCATGACGGGTTCCCCCAAAGTGCGTCATTAGCACTAATCCCAAACGAGGCTGGGATTTCCCAAGATGTTCGATTGGTACCACCAACCTTAAACCGGTATCCAGTTCCACCGTGCAGCACGTTAGGAACTGGTGTCGGGGTCTCGAAACCGGAAGTGTGGTCGGAATTCCTACCAGGCAGGATGCGCGCGCATCAGTTAGCAGACCTGTACATCATGCCTACATCGTGTACATCTGTGTGCAGCGCTCTAGCGGCAAGCTACAGGAGTCGAAATGAGATAGCAGGGTGGTTTTTTCAACGGATTATCCCCAGGATGTTTATCTAATGACACAAAACATCGCTGGGATAGGTCACTGAGTGTTTATCTCGCTGACATTCGTTGCACTACCTCGCTGAATGTTCGAAGCGAGAAATGTTGGACGCCAGACGCCATCTTGGAAACTTGGCTTCTTTGGGGAATACCTGCCGCCGATACGTCATCAGAGAAGATTCGTATTCTGATTGGACGTATTCCGACGAATCACAGCCACAATCAAGAGGGCGACAGTAGTCTCTTAAATCGGCAGATGTAGAGACTACTCTGTGGTCTACACCAACCTCCGCTAGGTGGCGTAAACTCACCTAGCGGACGATTGTGGTACCAATCTACCAAGATGTCAGCCTCCATGCTGTCACGTTTCTCGAATATTTCAGCCAATTTGTCGTCGAATATCTGCAAATGCCGCCGTCAAATTGTTTCAAAAACAATGCGTTTAGGTTCCAGATCCTTTACTACGAATGGTACAATTTTTTTGTCTGTTTTATGCTTAGCTAATGAATAAAGAATAAAAGAACTGTCTTCTGCTGAAGTGAAAATCTCAATCAAAATCTGATTCTGACTTCTTCTTGTTGCCTTCTCTTCTTCTGTTGTTGTGTGTTGTTGTGGTGCGTACATGCGTACAGGCTACATAGCCTACATGCATCACTAGTGTCACTGACACTGTGTACATGACCATGTATTGTTTTGTACAAATTCATGAATTGAAGTAAATGTACACCGGTGTACTCCGGTCTTCTTACAAACCCGTCCCAGCCAGCAGTAGCTCTGTTAACGAGTAGGCCTGGGGATGTTTCAAATCGGCTGCTTTCCTTGCAGTTTGATCCAGTAGGCAGGACGAGGAGGAACGAGATTGAGACGACTACTTACTTACTTTTGTTGCCATCATTTAGGATAGGCCTATTCTTAGAAATGATACTGCATGCTGCTGTGCTAATTACAGAAATTGCCCCGCTTATTGACTCCGAGATATGAAATGAAACCCATTCATCTTGTTCACTCTTCTTCCACCACCCAGCTCCATCTTCTGACCAGCAGACTCCGGACTTGGAGGAAGCCTTTCTTGATAAGAGAGTGCAAACAATTCTTCATCAGATCACAGGATATGAAATTACGAAGGTCATGCACCCTCGACAACTTCCAGCAAAACGGCCGAAATATCTTCTTTTGACCGATGACAAGCTCAAAGAGGTAATCAGTAGAAATGTTGTCTTGATTTAAAATCAGTTGAACCTCCCTTTAAAAAACATTGAATTGAGAACCGAGCGCCAAATTCGGCATTCTTGATTCTATAGACAATATTGGGCGATTTTAATGTAATGCAGGAGGAAACTGGAGCATCCGGAGAAAACCTGCGCTGTCAAAGAGAGTCGCCCTCTCTGTCACATGAGACACGGACCCGACCGGGAATCGAACCCGCGACCTCAGCGGTGACAGGTGCCGATGTTTCCATGCGCCATTCTGACAGCCTGATACTCGACACTCTGAACCTCCCTTGATAATTATGAACACCTCTGCCAGGAGGACATTTCTCTCTATCAACGACTACTTTCTTTCATTCCTTTTGTGCAGATCCAAGAAAAAGCAGACAGGAGAGCGAGGAAGAAACTTCAAATGCCACCAGTCCTGAAGCCACAGGTACCAATTGATGATGTTCTATCGAGAGATCCTCAGCTTTCTGGCCTGCACAAAGAGAAACTAGTCTTTACGGATATCACATTCGGGGTATCTGACAGGGTGGGTGTCTGTTCTTGTCAGGAGTCAGATTGCAAATTGTCATATTGTTGCATTGATGTGATCCTAACCTGGAGAAGCCTAAGTTCCCCATGTGATGAAATGGTTGAATAGAATAATAGCTTGAAATTAACTCGGGATCACATATTATTAAACTCCTGGCCTTTGGCTCTAGATTCTGGATCTATAGATAGATAGATTTACTTGTATGATAAGTATTTTGCCGTCTGATAACCTGTACATTTCTTCTCCTTCATCTCATTCTTACAGGATCGATATATTTTGGTACGGGAACCTGACGGTACTCTTAGGAAAGCATCATGGGAGGAACGGCAGAGATGTTTACAAATCTACTTCCCACAAGATGGCCGCAAGCTCAGGATGCCAAAAATGTTTGAAGAACAACACTTGGAGGTATAATACCTTCATACGTATTGGAAAATTACCTTGAGTAATTGTGATTCTTTAAGTGAACATACTTACCTGATCTGCTTACTTCCGGGGTTGTTCCCTAAATACCTCTCTTCACTGCTTTAGAAAATGAATGCTCCCCAGCGAGAAAGAAGTCTGATTTTCACCTGGTTATGTCAGCCTTGTAGATTCGTCACTCCAGTTTGACATTTTTCTGTTTCCAGGATGTTTTAAATGAAGGTCGTCATGAGTATGTCCTAGATAGAGCCTGTATTCAGTTTGAACCAGATGATCCTGAGTATATAAGGGTAAGTGCTGTGCAAAGACTAATGTGTGCATTTCAAAAGAAATCTGCTGGGTAACCACTCTTTCCAAATGAAATATACAATCCACTGATCAGGTACTGGGTACTTCAAAATTCATTACTTTATTTCAGGTGACAGGGAGAACATACACGCATTTAGACACCCATAGGAAATACGAGACGTTGAGGTCGACGAGGCATTTTGGAGGCATGGCGTTCTATCTTGTTTGGCACAAAAAGATGGATCATTTGATGGTGGACATGTTACATAGAGATCTGTAAGTATACTTGTAATTTTGCCAGCAGAATGATGGCTGATGAATTTTGGTTAATACTGGGACACAATGAAAACTACATTATGTTACCATTGTTAAACCGCATTCGTACTTGACCCCTGTTCTTGTTGCAGTCTGAAAGATGCGATTCAACTTGTCCTCCTACACAACATACTTCATCCAAACTCTGGAACTGCTACAGAAGTTATTTATCAAAAGGTCCAAAGTCCACTTGACCTAATTAAGGTAAATAAAATACAGTTTAGTTCCACCTAATTGGTATGAATAAATTCTGTCGTTTTTAAATAAATTCTGTCGTTTTCACCCCTATATTTATAGTGAGGCCACAGCAAAATCATGTTGAGCTCTGTACCTCTGAACTTTTTCAGACTTATATTGCCAAAGATGCAAAACATGGAGGAGAAATTGAACTAGCTTTACAAAGTTATGAGGAGGAACACAAAGAGGAAGTAGGGTCGCAGTAGATATACTTTGAAGTTCGATGGTGTCCAAGTTTTGTGTGATAATGGTGGAGAATTTAGAATTAAGAGGTCAGGTTTGCTGGTGGATTTCACTCCTTTGAAAGGCCAGGTTTGCTGGTGGACTTAACCTGCAAGTTGTGGAATCAGCCATGTTTGCTTGTTGACCAGGTTGACCTCTGGCAAGTTATGGAATAGGGCAAGTTTGCTGGTGGTCTTATCCTAGCAAGTCAAGGAATAGATCAAGTTGCTGGTGGTCTTATCCTATAAAGTGATGGAATAGATCAAGTTGCTGGTGGACTTATTACCCTGCAAGTCATGGAACTGGCCAGGATTGCTGGTGGATTTATTTAGCAAGTCATGGAATAGGCCAGGTTGGTGGACATACATGTATCCTACAAGTCATGCAGAATGCCAGGTTTGCTGGTGGGCTTACACTGCAAGTCATGAAATAGCCTGATTTTAGGGCCTCTCTGACTCCATATGTCTCAAAGCTAGTGATGTCGACAAGAAGTTGTGTACAGAGTTGTAAATGTAAGGTTTATAGAAATAATTATGAAAGATTTTGTGAAATGTGAATTGTTTTTCTTCTTGTCTTTTTTTCTCAATTGAATATCACCGATGGCGATTTGAAGGCCAGACCAGAGGTCCACAGGTCAGGATATTAGGCTTACACTCTTGTATATGTACTTAAAGTGTCATTATCTTTTCTATTATTGCAGGAAAGAGTAGTACAGTCTATCATGAGGATAGCACTTGGTGCTCTTCAGTAAACATGGCCGAATTAGGTAATGTTTCTACAATGCCCATTTACACCTTTCAGAATAAGTACCAGCTCGGCCAGTTATCTGAAATCCCGTTGCTTGTTTCCTAACAAGTAAACTGGCCAGTTCTGGAACTTGTTCTGCGAGGTTTAAATTGCATGAAATTGTTGACAGCACTCTCCTGTCTAACCCAAGGACATTTTGTAGGCCTGTGTGTGATTTTGAACACAGTCCATGTAGGCCTATATTGTCTGCTGAAGGCTGCTTCAAGTTGACAAACGTCTTTGATTGCAGTATGAGGTCTTGGTTTTCATCAGCCAAGTTGGGGGGGGGGGGGTCGATCTGCTTTTGAATTCTAAATCTGTTGCCCCTTGGCCTCAAGTACTGAGGATTGAATGGTCCCGATAAAGTAATGATTGAGTTTATTCAGTCTAATACAAAGTGGATGAGGATCACTTTATATTCATATGTGCTCCTAAACAAATGCTCAAAACTAACGTTAAGTGTTCATGATAATGTTTTATTATTGCAAGTGTCGTGATGATAGACGTAAATGAAAAATACAAACGAAACAATGACCAGAAAAAAGGAAAATGTTGATGTCATGATTGTGTGTACATGTATTATTACATGTGATATCGATATACCAGGTACATGTACATGTTGTACTAAAGAAGACACTGATATGCCTGGTACATGTGCATGTGGAGAGATTGATATAGGCCTACACGTACATGTTGCACTAGTGGTGTGACCTGTGCATGTAGCAAAAATTATTGAAAAATTATTTAATAAGAAACCAACCAATATGCACAGCTACTTTAAAGAATATAACGACATAAGAGATTCTACTGCAGGTTAATTTGGAAACGACTGGTTGTTCCAGGCAGAGTATTGCTTCTGTAAACCTGAAGGGGAGAATTCCCCCGTCACAATCATAGAGACAGCAAGTTTGAAACAAACTGACATAGCACATTGAAGGCATGATTTAAAGATTCATGTATCATACATGTAGTCCAAACAGCAGGCCTACTGTGGCCCTGTGAATTACAGAATCGGGGCTCCGCAAAATGACTTCTCCCTTTTCCATGCCTATATCTACAACACGGAAAAGGGCAAGTTTGAAACGAACTCACATAGCACATAGAAGGCATGATTCAAAGGTACATGTATATGGAGTCCAAACAGTATTGTGGCCATCTGAAAGAAGGAATCGAGGTTCCACTTTGTGACTTAGTCCCTCTTCCATCCCTATATCTATAGGAAATGGGCCCTTGAAATTTCGTAAATGTCCCTGCTCTCCTTGTCCTGAGATTGTTTGTCATCCACGTGGACTTTAGCCGGACTCACAGCCCACATTTCTTCCTGAGGCCACGCACAACATCCTTGACCCGTTTATCCGAAGGATCTATCTTCAATGCCTGAATGCCATACATCAGGGCCTTCTTGTACTCCTTGGCAGCTATGTTTTCTCTGGAAGAAAAAACCCAGTTTTTAATGGAGAGCAGCAGAAATGAAATGCAATGTTCATTTCATGACAATATTGGCCATGCAATGATTGAGGAGCCTCATCTGACTGCTATTAATGGAAGTTCAACTGTACTCACTTGACTTTTGCCACAAACTTAATTTTCTTCTCCTTGTTTTCATCAACTTCTTCCTCTTCACTTTCTTCCTCTTCATCACTTTCCTCTTCTGACTCTTCTTCTTCGTCCTCACCGCTCTCTTCTTCCTCTGTCACTTCTTCATCAACATCACCAGCTTCAGCACCAACATGGTTCTCCTCTTTGGACTCTTCTTTGGCATTCTCTTCTGGCTCTTCTTCGTCTCTCACTTCTTCAGTGTCGTCAGCTTCACCATCAACAAGGTTATCCTCATTAGATTCTTCTTCATCGCCCTCTGTACTTTCTTCTTCTGTCATTTCTTCAGTTTCATCAGTTTCAGCATCAAAAAGGTTCTCCTCTTTGGATTCTTCTTCAACGCTCTCTCCATCCGCTTCATCTCTCACTTCTTCAGCATTGCCAGCTTCAGCATCAAAAAGGTTCTGTTCTTCGGTCTTTTCATCCTCTACTCTTCCAATAATATCAGTTTCTTCTCCAGTATTGTCAGCATCAGCAGCAATATGCCTGCCTAAAATGATACGAGTAACAGCATACATGTATAGAGCAGCACAACATAGTGTGAAAAATAGTTGAGAAAGGAAGTCGAAAAGCTAGCATCGGCAACTAGGGCAAGATGCACATCTGGAATTAAGCCCTGGCTGCAGATGACCCTTGAAAGAAAAGGCCCATCATTAACTAAATCAGGAAATCATTTGTGAAATGCTCACCTGGTGGAGTTGGCTCAGCGCCACCAGAAACATCACCCTCAACATGGCCACTGTCTGTTGATTCTGCCATGTCTATGCTCTGGTTCTGTTCTACCCCTGTGCTCTCATTGCCATTGACGAGAGAATCATCCCCACTTCCTGCATTATTTCCCTGTTCCACATCAAACAGTTCATCCTCTGAATCGGACTCAATAACACGCCGCCTGGTGGTAGATTTCGGAGCTGTTCTTATTGGGGAATGCTCAACATCTTTCACAGACAACAGAGGTGTCTGCTTACGACTAGCTTTATCATTTGTGGAGACATTCAGACTGCGTCTAACGTCACTTTTCGGTATCTCCAGTCCACGAGATCGGTATGGCATCCGGGATGCAACATCCATATCCTCTGTATCAGAAACAATCACACCAGTCCCTTTTGACTTGAAGTCAGCTACCATTGGCGATGCCATCATAACATTCAGACTGCGTCTAACGTCACTTTTCGGTATCTCCAGTCCACGAGATCGGTATGGCATCCGGGATGCAACATCCATATCCTCTGTATCAGAAACAATCACACCAGTCCCTTTTGACTTGAGGTCAGCTACCATTGGCGACGCCATCATAACGTCCTCGTTAACCACTTCACATGCAGGGAGTCCGCCAACTGGTGATCTCACTGTAGTTTCCATTTTTGCCGGGCTTGGACTTTCCATGCAGATATCCGGGTTTCCTCCAATCACCTACTAAAGGTAATGAAGTGTATGTTTAAAGTGACCTACTTCCATGACCTAGTGACCTACTTAAAGACCAGTTGAGCCAAGGAAGTCATGTTTGGTATCAAACTAAAGGTAATGAAGTGTAGGTTTGAACTGACCTACTTCCATGACCGAATGACCTACTTAAAGACCAGTTGAGCCAAGGTAGCCATGTTTGGTATCAAACTAAAGGTAATGAAGTGTAGGTTTAAAGTGACCTACTTCCATGACCTAGTGACCTACTTAAAGACCAGTTGAGCCAAGGTAGCCATGTTTGGTATCAAACTAAAGGTAATGAAGTGTAGGTTTAAATTGACCTACTTCCATGACCTAGTGACCTACTTAAAGACCCGTTGAGCCAAGGTAGTCATGTTTAGTATCAAACTGATGGTAAAGAAGTGTAGGTTTGAACTGACCTACTTCCATGACCTAGTGACCTACTTGAAGACCAGTTGAGCCAAGGTAGTCATGCTTGGTATCGAACTAAAGGTAATGAAGTGTAGGTCTGAACTGACCTACTTCCATGACCTAGTGACCTACTTAAAGACCAGTTGAGCCAAGGTAGCCATGTTTGGTATCAAACTAAAGGTAATGAAGTGCAGGTTTAAAGTGACCTACTTCCATGACCTAGTGACCTACTTAAAGACCAGTTGAGCCAAGGTGTCATTCTCTTTGTTTTTTATACCGGTAATAAAATCCATTGGACCCAGTCAGTTTACAGTTCCACCTCTCCTTTAGCATGCTTCATTACACCTACAACTACACCTCAAGTCAACTGTCAGCTGAGCGCCAGGCCCATGGGCCTCTTGTTACTTTTACTTGCCTTGCTAAGACACAAGGTACAAGGTGCCACCAGGGCTTACTGTCCCATGTGACCGACTGAAGAGGCAGGTATGATTAATCCCATATGCCCGGGATTCGAACCCAGGACCTGCTGCTTGCTAAGTGGACTGATAACCACTAGGCTATCAAGGCTCCTCAAAGGAGCTCACAGTGCTCACCTAAATACTTTAGGTAAAAGTAGATGAAATATCGTTAAGAATCTTAGTTACATTACATCACCCAGTATCTTAGATTTCATCGCCAAGCATCTCACCTCTTCCTGCAGCACCCTTTGTATGATGTCCAACATTTTACGGGACTGAGAGAAGATCAGACATCGATGACCTTCAACCTTTAACTTGCGTAGTAACTTGACGATGAATCCCAGCTTCCCACACTCCTGTAGCAAGATGCTGACTGAAATCGACTTCACCTGATTGGCTGCACATTCTCGGCTTCGTTCGTCGTCACTGTCGTAACCAGTTCTGACAGAACGATAGAAGAAAATAACGGTATAAGAATGAATGCAGTGTACACTGGTTAACTGAGGGGAGTGTGGTGGCAAAGTGGTTGAGCGTTGGACTCAAGACCGAGAAGTCACAGGTTCAATTCCCTGTTGCGTCACCACTTTTTATTCTAAACTGGTCTGAAAGGATCAAGTGATGTGCCGAATGAGCTGCTCCTTGAGTTCCCCAGAAAAGTTTCTGGTGAGAGAGGTAATAATGTGAAACATTTTGAGACTGTATGACAGTGGGAAACACTATAATGTATGAAGAGGAGTGGCCTAAATTTCTATATAGGCCTAGGTAGGTTCAATCAGTGTTACGAGGTAATAAGACCACTTATAGCATACCCGGAACTGTCAAGACCCAACTGCTGACACGCCAGGGTGGTCATCAGTCTCGGATGATCACAAATCTTCTTGAGGACAGTCAGCGCCACCAGTGGTGATTTTGTTGTCATCAGTAGTTCCTTGACGCTGTCTAGTTCGAGGAAATCGGAGTAGATTTTGATCTGAGTGTCGGTCAGGGACAGCCAGACAACAAGGTCGTTCTTCCTGCTCAAGGTCGGCATTCTGAAATCAGAGATTGTGATTTCTAATTGCCATGTGTTCTAAATCACTTGAAATGTTCAACTGTAACACAATGAATCACGAGCTACATGTAAGTACCAAATATGCATTTTTAGCTAAATATTCAAAAAGTATGTTGCGTGCCCGCTTGCAGAACTGTCCACTAAGGGGGCCAGGGTGCCTCCTGAATTAGGTATGACGACAGTGACTGATAAAAGTGCTTACACAGCCTGTGGAGACGACCCCCCATCTGGACTCTCATTCTCCTTATTTTCCTTATTAACCTGGGCCTTGGTTCTCTGCAGGAAGTACGGCGCAATGATCGACTTCAAACTCTCTGCCATCTGTTGGCCGAGGCGTTTCTCGCCGCTTGTGGCATCTCGTTCCCGGGACTGAAAACAAAATAAAACATCAAATATTTTGACCGCTGTGGTTCGGACTGAAATCTGGTAGCTGATGATCCTGGGATTATCATCTCAGCAATTTAAAATTTACTTCCATCTTACAGTGGCTTGAAGCATTTCTGTCTGCAGAAACGCTCAAAAGCATTGTTTGTTTCCGTGTCGTTGGTCATGACACGGAAACAAACAATGCTTTTGAGCATTTCCACGCACGGAAACGCTCCAATGGAAAGCTGCCCTTACCCTGGTAATGGGACCCTCATATTCCATTTTGAATGTTTTTCTTGTGCCAAGTAATCGTCCCTGATGGACAAAATCGTACAGTGCCCAAAGTTCCTGAAAAGATAGACGCCATAGCTGGGACAAGGAAAATTACGAGTGACATGAACATCGATAGAACAAAATACCAATTTTGGACTCAATATTTTGCTTCACTGGAAATTTTCAATGAATTACCCCGAGGTTATTCTGGATTGGAGTGC
Organism: Notospermus geniculatus; assembly: GCA_002633025.1. NCBI lineage: Eukaryota > Metazoa > Nemertea > Pilidiophora > Heteronemertea > Lineidae > Notospermus > Notospermus geniculatus. Next base: position 20,359 of record NMRB01001522.1, read on the forward strand.
CAGTCAAGATGATTCTGTTCTTGGCAGGAATAGCGTGAACACCCTTGGATGTCTTCGTGGGATTCTTTATCTTGTGTCCCTCGTCAAGTATAACATAATCCTGGAAAAATGAAGAACCTTCCTTTACTTAAAGTCAGTTTCTCTGAAAACTGTGCTCTGTTGTCAAATGAATACTACTATGCGACAGGGTCTTCCTCACGTTTCAGAATCGTGTATGTTTTCCTGTTTATGATATTCTCACTGGTACTAAAAGGTTCAAGGAGAAAATCTACTAACCCATACAAATTCTCGTCCATCCTTGTCCTTAAGCTGTTCCCATGATGACACTACCATACCATACGATGTAATAAGTACACCGCCACGTCGCTGAGTTCGGTACAGGAGACGGTCACGCTCCTTTTTTGAAGAGCCATGAAAAGTACCGACATCGATACCAGGAGCCCTAGAAATTAGAGAAATTTGATAAGGATTTACAGTGGAACCTCCCTTTGTGGACGCCTCTGTGTCCCTGATAGAGAGGTGTAATCATAGCAGGATGACACCACCTCTCTACTAAAGGACAGTCCCAAAGTGGTCTATTGAGGACACCTCTCAATTAAGGACAGTATCTGTCAGGCCATATGGTGTCCTTAATAGAGGGGTTCCACTGTATTCAATCGACATCAGACACTCCGAAATCAGTTACCCCCAGCCCTGTGTGTCTCACACATTTTTCCCACTGGGCCTATGGATCTTTCCCTGATGATGACTGAGCACAGTGTCACCCATTTTATGGCATCTCACAGCCAAAGACTTTGACTCACCATTTGTCAAACTCTCTTTCCCAGTTAGGTATAACTGAGACTGGCATGACGATTAAACAAGAATGCACTTCACTGCTGTCATACATCCCTGACAGGAACGCAATCACCTGGATCGTCTTCCCCAAACTGCAATGACAGAAATCACATCTCAGAAAAACACACACTAGATCTTTTTGTGAGTGAAAATGACAAGTGCCCCTGCACCATAGAGCAAATGTTGACTAATTTTAATAAGGAGACGATGATCTGGCTTAGGGCTTGTTTCCTGGCCTTGCTGTTGAGCAACCCAAATTGTTTAAGGGGGAGGAACTTCCTATCTGTTGAAACCTTTCTACCACTTACCCCATGTCGTCACCCAGTATCCCACCTTTGTGTTTCTTATACAAGTTCCACAACCACAGGACGCCCTCTTTCTGATGTTTGTAGAGTTTGTTGTACATTTCATGGTACAGATAGAAGCCGTTACCGACCAGCTTCATTTCCTCCTCTGGCTCCTCGTCTTCATCTGATTCATTCTCTGCCAAGTAGCTCTGAAATTATGTCGCTGAAAATCTTAGACCACGTGGCTATTCAAGAACTTAGGACCAGACTTTGCCAGAAGGGTAAGCAGAAACACTATTTCCATCCCAGATCCTAAATTTTTGAGAAATTTGTGGCTTAGCATTCTTAACTGACAATTAACAAAAGGAAATGAGTAAGAAGTGAAACTTTCTCGTGGATCACGTTCTGTTTATTAGGGGCTTAATCGCTGACTCTTTTACTTGCCTCCATTCTTTCAATCTTTTTCTTCAGTTTTGCAGACGGACACATTTTGTAGGCTTTCTTACTCGTCTCAAGAGCCAGCTTGACATTACCATTTCCAGCATATTCCCGCGCCTTAGCGACCAACTGATGGAATATCTTCTGGTCCTTCTCCGTCAAAGTGGACAGCTCTGGATAAATTGGATAGTGAGTCAGTTAAAAACATGAAATTCAGCACTCGGATAACTTAACTGATGGGAAGGCTTTGAAGAATGTTTTGAGAGAAGGGCATCTCCTTGATGGGACTTGAGGCTTACCTGAGGTCAGCTTCTGCCTGGACTCGGATAGTGGCTGACGATCCATAGTTTTCCCCAGGGATGATCAAATTATCGGTCAAAAAGTGGGGGTCTTCTGCATCTGGATCCTATGAGATCATGAGATAAATATATATTTGATACGGTGTGTCTGATTAGGAAAGTCATGACATGCATAAAGTTGCCAAATTACCTAGTAGGCCTAGTAGGCCCAGCCAAAAAATTAGACATCACCCTCAGTGGCTTGGGTTTTGGGATTGAGGGCGAGATCTGATTGGGCGAGTTTGATTTCGCGAGAATTTTTACACGCGAAAATATTTGCATAGACAATAGGCCTATGCTATAGCCTAGCCCTACGATGGCTGGCAATGGATGGTGTGTCATGACTTGCAATGCTTGGGCCAGACTGCCATGTCCAAAAAATCTTCAATTAAATTCAAATTATCTACCGAACCAAACGTCTGATTTTATTCTTTGAGACCTTGACCTCTTCACAAGAACAGAAAAAATCGAAGTGACAAAACATAGAAGCAAAATACACACTGATTTACCTGAAAAACTTGCTTTTATTTGGAGAACACGCAAGCAGTTCCTTCAAATCTCCCTCTCAACTTTCTATCCTCGTTCCCAGTAAAGTTCCGTCACGTGCTCTAGTACTACCCGGTGTACATTTCTACAGGGTATATAATCTCCTGGGTGCGAGGATAAAGTGTCATGGCGGCGCCCATGTTGAGAAGTTGATTCCGTGAGAAAATTTTAAAAATCGTGTAAAAAGTGCAGACACCATGCAGAATGCGTCAAGATATTTGGCAGGGAGGTCAAGCAACTATGCTTTGACGATCCTGAATAAGTTACATCCACAGGCAAGTCATGGAGTTTTGTTTATGTTGGTGGAAGTGATTACGTAACCATGCAGTGATATGTCTCCTGTACATTTTGTACAGGGGACTTGTGTACATTTTGTCCTGTACCATATACACATGATACATGATATTTTGGCCTTGATCTTGACTTCTGGTGGCAGTGGGTGTGAAAGGGAAGAATGTCATTGTCACCAGGAACAAAAGATCAACCATGTGGGATTGCTAAAAAGACATTCATAGGCCTATTATTTCCATTTGCAATTCATGAATTAGGCCTAAGCTAATTAGTAATTGGGCATGAGTGGCATTCTGTGTCATTACTCCGCGCGCTTACCCACTACGCTAGAGTTCAACACTGACGTCGTTGATCTTTAATCCTTCAAGTTCAAAATTATCAATTCTTCACATATGGTTAACTTCAGTGATTCATATTTTAACAGAATTCCAGCCAAAGTGCCAACAGAAATCTCCTTACAATCCGACCAACACACCGTCCAAAGACAATCACTGGTAACTCCATCTTATGTCGGAGATGGATGTCTGAGGGCACGAGTCAAACACCAAAACCAACCAAAGAAATCAAGGATGGAAGAGGAAGAGGGGTCTGTATTCTCACCGTCGTACCCTGTGATGATAGGAGCTGGTTCAGTGGTTCCCTTCTGGAAGTGTGCCTTAAAACCCCCAGGGAAAGCTTTGGGGGAGACTTTTCACTCCTGGCGTACCTTGATTGTTTTTGTATGGAGGAAGGAATTGTGGAACTTCCTTTTGTGTACACTTCTGCCAGGAGGACACCTCTCATGTAAGGTTCCCACAAAGTTCAGTCCTAACATGGCAATTTCCATTCAGTCCGACCTCTGTAATGTAATCAGAACACCTGTCAATTAGTCAGGGTGTCATTAGTCAGTCCCAACTAGGTGCACTTAAAGAGATTCAATTGTTTGTTTTCAGCCAATCTCATGGAAGACTGTGGCTGTCACATTTGGAGTTGGAGGAGTGCTTTTAGGTGGTATGCTGTATGTGAAGAGAGAAAAGGAGTTAGGTAATGAATATTACGGCAAATTTGCCAACATATGTGGCTGGATATTTACATGTTTTCTGACAGTAATTTGTTCATTTTCAATGGTTAACTTCCACTTACTTTTGCAATCTCCATGAAATTTTGGGTGACCCTAATCCTGCCTGCATGTTCGGAAGTCCATAGACAAATTCAGTGGTATTAAGAGTGGATCCTGATAATTCTCATCCTAACATGTATGGAGTGTCGCACAGAAAAATTCCAGTACAAGTTACTGGAATTATTCCAGTAACTTGTACTCAGTTGAAGTGAAGTCATGTGATGGACAGTATGCATCGGTACATTTCATCTCATAATCTTTCTACAATTTGTCTTTCAGCTATTGCAAGAGAAAGAGCAAGGTCACTTGGCAAAGCATCGTTAGGTGGACCATGGGAATTGGTTGACCACAACGGCAAGACCAGGACTCACAAGGACTTCTTAGGCCAGTGGGTTCTTCTCTATTTTGGCTTCACACATTGTCCAGATATTTGTCCTGATGAGATCGAGAAAATGGTGGAAGTCGTTGATAAAATGGGTAAGAAAAGATAAGACTTTCAATTTAAACCAATTTAAATCCATGCATACATTGTATTCTCCTTCCTGATAGATGCAGTTTCTGACATGTATTGCAAGAAAGATACACTCAACATCAACATTTTGAACCAAAATCCACAGATTGTCATTTGCTCGTGCCACCTGTGATGAAGTGACCACACTGATATGAGCCTAATAGCTTCCTTTAGGGTCCCTTTAATAATGTTCTGAACGAGACAATGATTCTGGTGATTTGGATGCAGTGTTTCGCTTTCTTTCCAGAGACTTTACATAAACTGCCAAATTTGACACCAATATTCATAACTGTTGATCCATATAGAGATACAGTGGATGCAGTGAGAGAGTATGTGAAAGGTAAGGAAGGTTTAACAAAAGAATGAAATCCAGGGCAGGAAACTTTTAACATTGAATCATGAGACATTGAAGAAGAAGGGGTAAGCTAAACCATTTTTGTTGTTCTTTGAATTGAAATTATATTTTTTTCCAGAATTTTCTCCTAAGCTGCTTGGCTTCACAGGAAGTATGGAACAAGTCCAAGCAGCAACGCGGGCATATCGTGTCTATTTCAGTCAAGGGCCTAAAGACGAAGATGATGATTATATAGTACGTTTGTGTCTTCTTTCATACTTGACTAAAAACTTGATTTTAGTGATTGAGTAAAGACATTGGAATACAATAACATGTATGTCTCTGCTTTTGGTTTTGTGATCTTGACAATCGGTTGCTTTAAAAAAACACTGCTCTGTCCATCTCACTCCTCTCCTGAATGCTTATCTGGTGGGAATATTTATCCCTGGCTCGTCATGTCTGTTGCACGGGAGAGAAAGCTGTGTGGTGCATTGTATCTTGTTGCAAGGGCAACTAAAAGACCCCATCCAAGTGAAAACATGAGCAGTTTGATATGGCCCTTTCGTCCTTACCAGGGCCATTGAAGCGGAGTATTCGCGCCGAGTCGAAGATTCCACAGAACAGTTTCCAGAGCGGCCGCCGCAATGCATTTAGCAGTTGTTGTTACGAGTAAAACGGGTGGATTTATTATTTTAAATTTTGGTTCACTTTGGACAGTACGCAAACAATCCGCTTTAATGATTTGACTTCGGCCCTGATGGAAAATACACATGCTTATTTGTCTTTCATCATTTTCAGGTTGATCACACGATTATCATGTACCTCCTCAACCCTGACGGAGACTTCGTGGATTATTATGGACAGAACAAAACTGCTGAGGACATTGTGTCTGGTATAGGAGTCCATATGCAAAAATATATCATGCTAAAGTGAGGTCTGTGTGTGCTATTGGCCTTCTCATTTTCATTTCACTTTTCATACCAGAAATAACTCAACTGACCTGACACTGTCTTTTGGTCGTGTTGAAGTAGACCTCTGTTTCAGAAAGTACCCAATACTTCTTGTACTTTTGTTAATCCACTCTAGTATTTTGGCTAACAATTACATTGTGTCTTTGGGGAGGAAAATAGGCTTACTTGTAAAAAATACATGTATTAACCCCTAAAATGCCATACATGACGATTGTGTACACAAGATTCTTTTGGCATGTACCAGTAAACCCAGTCAGATACTCAAACATTTTTTGCTTGAAATCATGCTTTCTGTGCTCCTGATGTAAGATTATATTCAAGTGTACATTTCCATTTTATAGATACATGTAATAGTAAATTATATATCAAATGCTGGAAACAGTGTCTGTGTGTCACTCTCAGTTCATGAGTTAGGAAACAACCTGGGTGTACAACATCATTACTGTGGGATAAGTGGGTGATGTCAGGCCTGTAGCATCCCTCTGATGAGGGGGTGGACCTGGCTGGGCCGGATCCAGGATTGACACAGGAAAGGGTGGCATAGCTCTACGGAGGCGGTGAGCTCCGAAAAGTGGGAAGCCCAAACAGGGGGGTCTGGGGGCCTCCCACTGAAAAACTTAAGTGCTTTAGATGTACTTTCCTTGGATCTGAGAGCAAAAATATGAACATAAAATGGACATTTGGGCCAAGGTATTTTTGGCAAAAAATATGGGGGGACCCCCAAGGCCCCCCAACCCTATCAGTCTGTGGTGCCTCTTCATGCTGCAGCCCCCAGCTGAGAATCTTGGTTAGACAGCATTTGTTATGGTATGCTGTTTTCAGTTCTTTCCCCCTCTCCCCACTGCCTGTTTTCAGGTACCGGTAGTTGACTAGGTATACTCTTGATTTTTTTTCGTTTGAGGTAAATTTTCCTATCAAACCATCCTCCCATAGAAGGGCTTTCGTCCCACTCCTCTTTATACGCTCGTACAAAGTTTATGCGAGCGTGTGAAGAGGCGCGAGACCGAAGACCTGCTATTGGAGGATGGATCATAGCGGCTTGGCTGTTGGAATAATTTGTACTGACGACGACGACCACAACGATTTGCAAATGGGTCGTTGTTCGTAATGAGTAGTTTTAATCCAACCGCGTGACGTAACCAATGACGTAATACACACAAATTGTATATGTCATAGACCCTGTAGTCTTGGCAATTAGCAAATGCACTATCTCGAGAAATGTCAAACTTGACGCTAGGTGGCGATATGTGCAATGACGTCAATCATATCACCACTAGTAGCGGCGCTAGGTTTCCATCTTGGAAAGTAGTGCGAGCGCGGAGCGAACAGTAGAAATTCTACTGATTGTTAAGCGGTCACCCCATCACTCGTTTTCTACGCTTACAATATAGATCGTTGAAGATGGGTGTATAAAGGTATAGAGTGATACAAACATCGGTGGAGTAGATATAAAGTAATAATAAAGTTATTCTGTTTCATTTTTGACAAGATAAATACTGTTTTCTGCGAATAATACCATTTTGAAACAGAAGTTCGTGTCACGTGATAGACCAGCCCGCCGACGATGACGTCAAGGTTTTCAAGATGGCGATCTAGCGTCAATGGCAGTGTTAAAATTTTCATCCAAGTATCAAAAAATTTCAACGCTGCGTGGAGTATGGAGAAATGTAAGATATCTCATTTTGCCAATTTAGGAAAGAAAAATCGGGGTGTTTCACTGTTTGCGGGATAAAAACCTCAAAATAACTACCGACTGACAGGTGATCTGTTGCATAAACACAATATCGTGAAGAGAACAATACACACATTGTATGTGAAGGAGTGTCGATTTGGTGAGTGAAAGATTTCGGGAGATTTTCGGTGGAGAAGACACGTCCATCCATGCAATGCATGATATGCATTGCATGCTGCATGACTATGAGCAGAATGCACATCGACATAGGCCTGGGCCTATGCATGCATGCTGGAAGTGGAAGTGGAAGTGAAAATGGTGTGTCTGTCCATTTGTCACTCTTATGCTGTAGCTGTATGTATGGATACGAGGCAGAAGAGGGCAAGATCAGCCTCAAAATCCACACAGTCAACTTTATTTAGAAACATCATCGCATCAGATGATCAGGATTCAGGTACTCAGGCGGTCGTACTAATTTGCAACCAGCAGCGATCAATTGCGTCCAGTTGCGTCCAACGCTATAAAACACTAATTTTATCAATACAAATGTTCAAATTTAATTTTTAAATTTTAATTCTCCACATTATCTCATCAGAATTAATCACACAAACCTGAATTAATGACATCTGACGAGAATAAAAACTCGCAAAGTCGGCCTTCCGCGATTGTGATTCCTCAGGCCGTTGCGGCCATATTGGTAGAGTCTATCCCAAATGACGGTAACAACAAAATGGCCGCCGGCGTCTGGACGCAAAATTAAAATCAACAAATCATGGAAATGAGTGATTGGAAACGTTCCAAATACATGAAATACATTTCAGGAACATTTGATTGATTCCTGCCCACACTCACAAATATTGATATGGTCACTTTTATTGCTAGAAATTACTTTTTTATGCCGTTGGACGCAACTGGTCGCAGTTGGACGCAATTTAGTGCGACCTGCATCAAATGATTTCGACGGGTGGCCGGCGGTCACCATCTTGGATGTGTGTTTGAGGTTATCCAATGTGGCGGCAGTCGATTGCCGAAAACACCCGTCGGGCGAAGTTTCTGTTCGAATGGTCAGATATTGCGACTGATATCATACATTTTTGCATTGGATTGATACGATAGGCCTACATTGCCTCAGTTGTATAATAGCGAAAAGAAGCCTTAACCTTGTTTTCGGCGATATTTCTGTGTATTCCGGTGTATACCGGTCTTCTTACGAACCCTAAACATGGTAAAAATTGACAGCTTCCCAGCAATGTCAAATAATGCTCGTGAGATTGAAAAAATGTTTTTACTCTTGGTCAGAAGAGTCACGGATTCCTGGTCACTGGCATGACTGGAGCAGGTAAGATGAGATCATTAACAGTACAGTTAAAAGCACTTTGTCATGTTTTCCAAATTCTGTCATTTCTGCTATTGATCAAAATGGCAATGCTGTGCATGTTCTGTGGAAATATTTTCCAAGTTCTTTCTGTTGCTATACCACTGACGGAAGTGCCTGTTGAGAACAGTGCACAACAATTTGAACATCAGAATATTTTCACCACAATGGCCATTGCTGGCAGATGATGATACTAAGGCCATGTAAAAAAAAATAGTTGGTTAGCATCCTTCCACTCTCAATTTTCTGAGGAGGGCGGGAGGTTTTTATTTTATTTTTTATTGAGTTTGAGATGCATGTTACCATGGTAATCATGGCGACCTGAGGGAAATTTCAAATGTAATAGGTATGAATTGAAACAAAAACTACTTTCTATCCTTTAAAACTGTGTTGTTTTATTTAAGCATCCCAGCCTACAATTTTATCACTCTTTTGGCAGTTTTTGAAAGGTTTTTTTGAAAATAAAAAATAAAAAAATTTTTGAGGAGGGGGGTGATTTCCATGGCGGGAGGGGATGCTAACCAATTATTTTTTTTTACATGGCCTAATTCTCCTATTGACCTAACTTTACAGCCACAGTTACATGTTCAACTCATTCAATCCGCTTACAAATTGTCTACTAACTAGACATGAAAATTGATTTTGCGGAAGGGTACTCGATGTGGCACTTACCAATTTGAATTGGCCAAGGCACCAGAATGAAATACAGCAGCATGGCAACATGTGTACGAACACTGTGAATTGTAGTGTACACATGTACAGTCCACAGATGAGCCAATGATGAGCCTAGGCCCTAGCATTTTGATATCGTCAGTGAAACTGAAAGTTTTGTGGCCTTGTAACTGATCATTGTAATGTATGTGTCAACAAAGTATTTTCGTGATGCGTGTTTGAAAATGTGTTTTCTGATAATTCGCACTGGAATATGAAAATAGGAGAGCATGTGAACCTAAAAAAGGCAAGAGATCATATCGATCGTTGTATCTTTCCATCAGGCAAAGCCAAACCATTATTGGCCCTGGTAAGTACATGTACGGAAGAGGCCATCTCAAGCTACTCATGTTCCTCACTTGGATGGGGTCTTTTACTGGGTTGCCCTTGCAAAGGTACAAGGTACAAGCTTGGAGGAATTATACTCACAGTATAATTCCTCCAAGGTACAAGGCACCATGTCTAATCTTACTGTCCCATGCACATGGATATTAATTTGTGCTGTGCCTTTTCGTGGGAACACGGCTGTTACTTGTGTGGTGTTTTGCAGTCTGCTATAAAGAATGTTTTGAATGGCACAAAATCTTGCAAAACTGCTAAATCCATATAAATCTACTTGTTATTGCTGTTATGATGCCAATGCATTCTTTCCCATACATCAAATATTTGTGGAATGTAGGTCACCCTAGTCCTCCTTTCATGTTTTCCGTCATGTGTACATCAATGACATGACTCTGTCATTATGTTTTCATTGAATGAAATCTGTCAGTTATCTATATTTATGTGACAGTCAGCTATGTGAGTGATCAGACGGAAGCAGACTAGGTTCCGGTGACCATCTTCATACTGACAGTTCTTCCTGTAACTGCTGTCAATTAAGTGTCTCCCCTCAGCTTCTTGCTCCCTGTCTGGATAGCGGATACTTTTTTAGACATAAGGTATGATTCTTCTTTGAAATTTCTTAAGGCCTAGAATAGATACAACATCCGATATATTGCACAATATCGGGCCCAGAATGGGGTTACGTGCTTCTGGCACGATGGATGGATACATGTAGAAGAAAGATTGGCAACAATATTGCCCATTTTGATCCTCGTGTTGTGCAATAATATATTGCATGTGTATGGACCACTTTATATTTTCCTACTTCTGGAGGTAAGCCTGAGGCCAACAGACAACAACCATATACATGTAATACAATAGGATTAAACAGTGCAGGGACGCTACTTTCATTTTCTGATTGGTAGGGTGTTTGGGTAACATGTGGGAATTCCCCCCCTCCCCCTGGCAATTCCGGTCCCTGGGCCTGGCTATGATTTGGTCTCTGGCAGACATAATGTTTGAATTATTTGACGTGTTTGACTGAAACTACAGTTTCAATTATCAAATCTTGTTTCAATCAAGTAATTTGTACATAAATCATAGGGGCAGAAATTGCCCTTGGGCTGGATTTCCCCTATGTTACCCTAGGCCTATGTACGTTTGACTGAAATTGAAGCAAACCTGACAGACTGAACCTCAGCCCTTGGCTAATGGCATGCAGAAAATCCTGTATCCACTCTGGAATAGGTTCTTAAAATGCCATATCATTATCAAACGTACATGTGACCAACAAGTTGGTTGCTGGAGAACTCGGCAGTCTCCAAGAAGGTAGTCTCGCTTGGCCAGACGCTACGGGCTCACCCCTTCGGTAAATCACACTCCGCGTCTGGCTCTTTTAGAGATTAACAGCCATGACGACCGCGTGATGGCAGCACGGGTCCTTCGGTTTTCTTAACCTCGTTTCCAGGTTGATAATATGGCGAGTGGTCCACGGTTGTCTGAGCGAACTATACCCCTGGGGACGAGGTTGGGTTTTTCCTGGGAGTAATTTCCTCGGGAATTATGAGTGAGAAAGCGTGGTGATTGGCTGGAGCCCAGTGAGTGCCATCTAGTGGTGTTACCGGCTTTTGAGCCCCAAAAGTGCCAGTGTGTAGGAGACCGGGACGTCGGATACACACTGGGGCCGAGTGTACCAAGAAGGTTACCTTTAGTCATAAGACGACTTGATTCATCAAAGAATTTAGGCCTATCGTCAGTGTATTTTGAAAGAAGTCATTCAGTTTGTGTTGGTATGACTCTGTCAGTCTGAGGTGAATGAGTGGGCCGAGCGCCCACGTCATTCCAGGGTTTGATTTCAAGCGTGATTTATACTCCACAGTTCACTTCCTGTGAACTAAACAAATCGTCTTTCTGATGTTCTCAAAGCCTTTCACCAATTTGCTCGACTTTTCTTTGTACATGAACACAATTGCAGCGAAGTAAATTTCGACATGCCTTTTGAAAATCAAAGGCCTTTGTTCCTGCAGGCTAGTGGGTGGAAAATTGAGATTTTGAGACCACAATTGCTCATGATNGGGCTAAATGTGAAAACAGAAAAAGTGCTATTTCTCCCGAACAAATTGATGGATCGTCACCAAATTTTTATCATACGTATATCTAATGACGATACATAACATAATACCCGGGTTTTGGATTTGACCTACTTTTCAAGGTCACAACCACAGACACCTAACAATGCCTCGTCATTTCAGCCTCTACCTCATTTTATTCACGACGCAACTTCGAAAACCTGGTTATTCGCCACGCCCAGCGTGCGCCTTGTTAACCTCTGAGATAAAAGACATGGCCCTGCATCTTTAGCTGAAAGCCAGTGGGTGGAAGATCTGTTCAAATACTGTTACATCTGATAACAGCCCTGGCAGGGGGCATGCGACACTTTCTAAGAGATGCGGTCATACCGGTACTCTTGTAATTTGTCTCATGGTTGAACTTGAAGTCACAAAGGTTTTCTGTTTCATTCTTCAGAAATTGCCTATTTCGTGCCCTTGGCGACCAGCTTGAAGGTCACTGTCGCAACCATTACAAGCATCGCTTGGACACGTGCCAGTTTATGCTTGAACATCGCAAAGATTTTGAACCTTTTGTGGAAGATGATGTGCCTTTTGAACATTACAGTAAGTATTTTCTTGTGATAGATAGAGTTCTGAATCAAACCATTTCTCTTGGCACAGTTAGTAGCTGGGAAACAATATGACAATGGAATTGCCATTGGCAGTGAAGTCATTCTTTGCTTTTATTTCAGTAAATCAGTTAAAGAAACCTGCTACATACGGCGGTAATGACTCCATTGTGGCTTTTGCCCGTCTTCATGGCGTAAATATTGTGATACATCAAATGAACTCCCCTCCTTGGATGGTGAGTTGAATGGTCAAGGTCATCTGAATGTCAAGGTCATGTGAATATTGAGTTCATGTGAATTTCAAGGTCATTTGAATATCAAGGTCATGTGAATGTCAAGGTGAAGGTCACGTGATTGTGAATGCCGATGTCATTGATCTGAGTTTGTTAGCAGAAAAACCCCAGTATCTTCTGATTTGATGTTGAATTAAAGATCTTAAAGCATATTCGTAAAATAGCACCATGCATGCAGGAGTCGTCAGTTTATTTCTCTGCAAGAGTTCTGCCACATTTGACAGCAAGGGTTAATTTGATCTGTTACAGATTCAGGGCAAAGATAGCGCCACGTCTCGGCAGCTGCACATTTCCTACCATAACGGAGACCATTACTCCAGCGTGAGAAAATGTGGAGATAATACAGAGACACCTGCATTGATTAAACTGAAGGTATGTCATGTTGACGCTTGGTTTAAAACGTCGAGGTAGTGTGCGAAGAGGAGTCAGCCAGATCGACGTATTCCTGTTGTATGTTACCCGTCACATCAAATCGGGTATTAAGTCACACAAGATGTGAACCAGGATGAACCAAAATAACTCCAGGAGATAAAGGAAGAAATGTAATCAATCAGATTTTAAAAAGACGGATAATACGCCTAGGCCTACTGAAATTGGCAAAACATTATTGGTGTCATCCTGCCAACTTGAGAGCAATTTAGTACTCGTTTTGTGGTGATGGGTCACATATGCATTTCACAGTCGGGCACCATATGGCTAGGTCAAGATCTTTTTCTCACATCCTGTGGTGTTGATTGAAAATTATTTGAAGAAATTTTGTTCCTGTGAACCAACTGAAGAATGTTTCTTCAAATTTTTTCCAATTCATTTCTAAGGTTTCGGGAAAACTTCAGCAGAAAATAGGCCTACTGTCTGCTCAAACCAGGGAGCAGATGAGTTAATGTCTCGTATGATTGTTTCAGGTGCCGGTCACCTCAGGAGCCGATACATCGACTAGTACGGCAAAATATGAAGAAACTGTGATGAATGACTATGATGAAGAGGAGACGGCCCACGTCGCCCGTGCTGTAAAAAGCATTGACGATGTTGAGGACCATATTATGAAAATGACTGGTTGCTCAGTAAGTTCGTGCAAAATTTTTTGGAGCTAGTCATACAGAGGCTTGATAGCCTAGTGGTTATCATGTCTGCTTAGCAAGCACTTGAAACCCTGACATAGGTATTCACTGGAAAGTTCTAAATGAGTGTTTTCAATTGTATACCTATTTTACAGGGTTTCTGTGCGATTTAAGCAACTGGTTGGTTAATAATGTTAATGAAATTGCCACTGGCTTGAAACGGATTATCATGAGCACTGAGTTCGTTTCAATGGGAGAGAAGCCTCTCAAAGAAAGAATTGCATTTGGCCTGAAGAGAATTCACTCACTTTGCCACTGATGGTAAAAGAACCTTTCCATTTATTTCAGGATCAGTTACTAGTGCGAGAAACTTTAGAAGACAATTTCTATAATGTCGACTGTGCAGTTGACGCCATACTAGCAATCATGTCTGTGTCGAATGGAACGCAGGGTAAGGTATAGTTCAGTCTTGGCAATAGCACCTCTGCTATCAGCTTGACACCCGTTCACATTCACAGATTACAAAATGATCAGTAGGCCTTGGTCTGAAGTGGCTTGGAAGGGTGGGCTTAGGAAATCCTCCACTTTGATAACTGGTCAACAAAATTCAACTTACTGTCTTCGGTCTTGTTGAAGTTGAGCTTCAGTCAACTTGAAATTATTGTTGAGAAGCCGACTCAAACCAGCCCTGCTTGTTGCTTAGTCAGATGATGTCGGGGACAACGTCAAGTGATCAAAGTGTAAACCTGCCTGAATACGACGAATGACTTGAAATACCTGTTGTCTTTTTCAAGTAATTTTTTACCGGTCTCTGACTTTTCAGATGATTCATCGTCATTAGGATCTCATCAAACTTACGATAGCGGAATATGGTCTGAAAACGGCACGGGTACCCGGATATTTGGTCCGGATCTTGCGAACGGTGACACATCGGAACAAGCCTCATTAAGTTCTGGCTATGATTCTGTGAATAGCCAACGTGGCCTCGGTGCAAGACCTAAAACAAAACCTCAGGTTTGTTTTTATATTTTAACAAAACTAACTTCCTTATTCCCCAAATTGTTTTAGTGGGATTTTCATCTCCAGAGTCAATTTAGTGAGATCTGCATCGCCAAAATCATTTTAGTGGGATTGCCATCTCCAAAATCGTTTTGATAATAAGCAAGAAGTCAATCTCCAGAATTCACGAATTTTCGACCCCAACCGGGGTCTTTTTCAAGTGGAACTCCAAAATCGTTTTAGTGGTATTTCTTTCCGTTAAATTGTTTTTGTGGGATTTTCCTCTAATCATTTCCTGGTGTGCTTCTTGCAAATTAATGGATAGTTTCACTGAAATGCTTCAAGGAAGGACTGAAATAAGAGTGCCTTAAAGCAAATTTACTGGTATAATTTTCAGTGAGACTTGGTTGAAAAGGCCTCAAATCCAATGAGGGGGTCGCCACTTCTCCACGGAAAGATGTCGCTGCGACCATATCAGGCCTTTTCATTGTCTTCAGGACGTCATCTCCGTGGCAATGTGAGGTGGGAGCATGAAGCCACAACGTCACGGCAGTGTGACGCTGACGTTCTGTACAACGTCACAGTGGAAAAGTGGATACGGTCGCAGCGCCATCATATGGTAGAAAAAATTAGGCTACCTCCCCATTCCTAGGTAGTCAGTTGAGGCCCTGCTTTGAAAGATGAGCGCACTTGGCTTGCTGACTTTCTTATCCTGTTGTCGTCGCTAATTCTGTTTTCAATCCATCTTCAGGCAAATATGGGCAGCAGACAAACACGTGCCTTGAAAAAACAACAGAAAAAACAACGAGCATTGGAACGACATCGAGAGAAAGTGTTAGGCACTGGTGGACAGACGATAAACAACTGTGATTATTCTGATCCGGAAGAAACTGTTGTAAATGGCGTGGGAACGCTGAAAATATAACAAACATTTAAATAGTACACTTCATTTACACTGTTAGGAACAGTTTAACTAGGATCTTCTCAATAAAGGTAAACTGTGGGGAATGTGAAAACATTCCTTTAAGATTCTTTGGAGTGGATTTTGTGCTGTGATCTGGCAAATCTTGCAGTGTCACCAATTGCTTTGTCCTTTACACCGAGAGTGTGTGGTGGCATAGTCCTAGGGGATCAGCTTCGCGACCGAGAGGCTGTAGGCTCAATGGCCAGGCGAGTCGCCAGTTTGTATTCTCAACTGGTCTAAAATGATCAAGTGATGTGCTGTATTGGCTGCTCCTTGGTTTCCCCAGAAATGCGTCTGGAGACGTGTTATAATTTGAAGTGTAAGACCAGGAATGAGTATTACATGTGGAAGACAGGCTGGATTTGCAAAATTTGGTCGGCAATTTCTTGTAGAGTATACTCTGAGAACTAAAACTGTCATACTGAATGTGATAGAAGGGGTTAATGCAATTCCCTATTTTACGTGAGGTTGCTAGCTGTATTGTAGGCATTTAGTTGAGAGATCATGAGATCTTGAAGGGGACCTTCATTTTGTGTATGGGACCTCAGGTGTTGATCTTGGTCCCTTCTAAAATCATTTGAACCCACCGAGTAGGCCTACTTTTGTGAAAGGTGGTTCCTGGGAACGACTTAAGAGATTTCCTAATTTTGCCATTCTCGTTGCAATTACAGTAGAACCTCTCCACTATGGACATATTTGGAACTGACAAATACGTTCCTTTTGAAAAGGTGTCCTGGTTACAAAGGAGACAGTGAATAGAAATGACCAGTCAGGGGTTGAATTGTGGTGTCTTTAATGGAGAGGTGTCCTCCTGGCGCAGAGTTTTAAACTGAGGGAAGTTTTAAAGTATTGGATCATGGTGTAGTTGACATTCTTATAAGGAATTATCTGTGATCACATCTTGAGGGAATTTCATGCCACTTCTTGGATGAACAGATTTAGACTGGATCAAAGTCCCTGTCAAATCTGTGGGACATGTGAAGGGGTTTCACAGAAGTCCAGAAATGATAATATACAAATGTATTTAAGACTAAGAGCCTCGTGCAGGATGGAATTATGACTAATTTGAACAGAGAATAAACTAATGTAAGTTGAGGTCATATGCCAAATACCAGGAATACATAAACATGTATTCCTGCTAATACCCAAGGAAAATTTACCATTATGATTTGAATCATAATACCAGGGTGTGACTGTAGAATCTCATTAAATGGTAATGAAGTAGGGAAAACTTATGGTGCTTGAAAATTTGAACTAAGTTATAAGTGTCTCAGAAAATATGCTCCTCTTACAGGCCTAAGATTGCTCGTCTTTGTTGTAATATCTGGTAACCAAATTTCAAATTATTTAATGCTGTAATATAGTGAACAATCCATGATGCATGCATCGTACTGTAAATAGTCAAATAAAGTTTAACTTATTTCATACATGATGGTGGATTTTCCTGTGTATTGGTCTGCTAGAACTTTGCTGCCATCTTTTGGCAATACACGTGGCTGACTGCTCCTATTGGACCGACGCTTACTGAATACCATATGCACGTCAAAGCCCGCAATAGGCCTATGCCCGAAGCTCATCACTGATCCATCGTTGTATTTACGTGACATCTTGTATTCATATTGGATCCCGCAGTTTATCAAATGATTCTTTTGCGGGATATTATTAAATGGCGGGGACCAATCTGACGACAGCTGTGATCGATAGTCCAACCAGCTGGAGCAATCAACTCTACAGGCCTACTAGGCCTATTTAACAGGCCTCTACACAGTTGCATTGCCATGAACTAGTCAACATGTCAATCTGCGGGATTCCGGCCCGTTTTGTTGTTTGACACATGCCCGCCTAGTCCTTCACATGGCCATGGTGAGTAGATCTTGAAGTTGTTCACGAGCGGCGTCGCCGCCAGCCGCTGAGAGCGTGGAATCTGGAAAAAAACTTGGTAGGCCTACACATCATGCTCATGTTGGCCTAATTTGACGAAATCACCATCTCATCTCGAAAGGGACCGACGCAGTACTAAGCTGCTAAGCCTAGTCAGAACCGGGGTCAGAACGTCCTGGACTGGATCGTTGCGCAAATGAGACATCGGACGCCAATCTGCGATGTTGTTTCTGAAGAGGCTGATCTTGCCCTATTCTGCCTCGTATCCTTGTAGGCCCAAGCCTAATACAGCATAAGAGTGAAATTAAACCTTTTTTATCGTGTTTTCGACAGTATTTTTCGGTGTATTTCGGTGTATTCCGGTCTTCTAATGAACCGCTATCGTAGTCCGTATTCATCATTGCGCGACTGACCTTTTACCCCAATTTGCATATTTTAATGGCACCCTCAGCCGCCATATTAAACTCAGTCTGTGTTCTGACTAGGCTACATCATGAGGGAGTTATTGCCATCAAGAAATTCTTTTAGTGTAAAATGCCAAGTCCACCGGCATCTAACATCAATATCAATCAAATATTGGTTTAGGCCTATGTGTATATCACATTAGAGTTGACGCGTATACAAATGTACTTTTATAGAACGCCGTGATATAGAATGCTCTCTCCGGCCCTAGCGGGAACTCACCAAACAAGCAAGTCATTGAATATAGGCCTACCTTTCCTCATCTATACAAAAATATGGGGGTGGCCAGTGTTCCACAGCACTATGTCAATATCTTAATATGGTAGACCACCACCGCTGCCCTAGGCCTACTGCAATTGAAAACTATTTTCAATTCACTAATGGCCATTATAGCCTATTGACACTCGTCATCAATTCGGTCAAGTTGGAACTGTTCGATGAATAGCCCGCAGCGGCCAGCAGGAGACACTTCTCCATAGAGCCAATTTATAGAGCACCGGGTACATGTAGGCCTACATCGGTACGGGGCTTTGTCATCAGGAATGCTCCACACAGATAGGCCAAGTAAATTGAAAAGCAATCATGTAGTCGTACAATGATGAGGTTTCTCGGCTCTGATCACGACCAGATGTCACCTGGATGCATATGTGACTGATCGGAAATCATCTGCAGTGACACTGTAGGGCCTATGACCCCTTGGATTAATCCCCACAGTCCGGGAGATTCTGTGTCGGAGGAAGCAAGACTGGGCCTGTTCGAGACGGATCGCCTGGCCCGTAGGGTGAGTTTTTCGCCCTTGAGAAAGACATACATGTACCTGGCCCGTAGGGTGAGTTATTCGCCCTTGAGAGAGACGGATCTGGCCCGTAGGGTGAGTTATTCGCTCTGGGAGTCTGCTGGACGGTCAAATTCTGTGAGCAGCGTTCGGAAAACATCATTCCAAAACCACCGCGCGATGAACGATACAGGGTGATATGAATAAAGACTAGCAAATGCTTTTGCTTCAGATTTGTACAGCATTACCTAGTGGATTTGTATTGTAAAATGCAAGTACATGTAAGAGCGTTTACTAGTCTATTCATATGACCCATGGCTATTAAATCTCGTTGTCATCACAGTCATGTAGATCTACCGGTATAGGCCTATGGGAGAAGATTGGTAATTAATAGAAATGATAAATTATCGTCTAGGCCTAATCACTTTGTCACAGAACACGGGACTCTGATGAGCTAAAATTGCCCGGTCAACTCAGCCTATTGGGATCATTCATTCTTTTTAACAGCAACCACCAGAGGAAAAAGAGATGGCGGGTAAACAACGCGGCTGCTGCTCGAAGTGCGATTCAACCACGACGAAGCGATTCCTCGCTCTCGCCGTCGCCTGTCTTGCCAAAGTCGTCGCGGGATCGACGTCTGTATTCAGTATCTACGCCAACGCCCTGAAGAAGACGTTTAATTACTCACAAACAGAAGGTACGTGTTTGTGTAACTCCCGGTTCCGAGATGATCCTGACGACTGCAGCGCCTCCAGCCCCAACGTCTTTCTTAGCTACTACTGGGGATCATCATGACGACTAGTGTCGTCCAACGTCTTTCTTATCTAATGACTCCAGAAAATTCTGACGCCTGCAGCGCCGCCCAACGTCTAGCGACGACTCGCGATCATCCTGACGATTGCAGCGCCACCCAACGTCTTTCTTAGCTATGACTTCAGGTCATTCTGACGACTGCAGCGTCGCCCAACGTCTTTAGCTACAACTCGAGATCACTTCACAATCATCAGAGACTTCTCTTTTTGAGTTGAAGTATTAGGGAGTTTTCGCAAAGCCCCCGAAACGCCAACGCGAACGCCAAACCCATTGTTCGATGCTACGAAGAGAGCACCGAACAAAAGGATAGACGTTCCCGTTGGCGTTTCGGGGGCTTTGCGAAAACTCCCTATTAGTTGGCGGAGCCGTCCGTCGTGGTCGACAATCCAGATCGTCCTTGGCTGAATAGTGATTAGACTCTTTATACTTTCAGTCGCCGTGATTGCAGCAATGCATGTGGTCGGTACGAACCTGGTAATCCCTGCGGGGATAATCTATGATAGATTCGGACCACTCTGTACCAATATAGTGGGCTTCGTCCTCAGTACACTAGGATACGGCCTTCTCTACCATGCTGTTTTTCAACCTGCATATTACTCAACGAAGGTTTCCTTGTTCAGTTTCTATTTTTTTCTTGCAAGTAAGTATCGTACGTCAAATAGCGATCTCATGGGGATTGCCAAAGGGGAACAAATGAGCGCCAACCCTTCCAAAAAGGAACGTTCCGATTGGTGTCTCCTCCGAACATTGTAATGGGCTAACGATAGCACCTCCTATAATTCAAAATCTACTGACAATGTTCTTCATCGTTTCCATATACATGTGCATGTAGAATGGGTCATTTCTAATCTCGCCTCATGCAGTTACCATAGGCACTATGCATTAGAACTTATTTACATTTTGAGCGTATTTTTAGCAAGCTGCCAATAGGGTCACTTTAAAATAGATTTCAANATTCATTCTTTCTTTTTAACAGCAACCACCAGAGGATAAAGAGATGGCGGGTAAACAACGCGGCTGCTGCTCGAAGTGCGATTCAACCACGACGAAGCGATTCCTCGCTCTCGCCGTCGCCTGTCTTGCCAAAGTCGTCGCGGGATCGACGTCTGTATTCAGTATCTACGCCAACGCCCTGAAGAAGACGTTTAATTACTCACAAACAGAAGGTACGTCTTTGTGTAACTCCCGGTTCGGCGCTGATTCCGCCGAGTGAAGTTCGTAGGCCTATCCGGAAAAGTCGAACATTTTCCTGAGCTGCGACTCAAGATCGATCGCCCAGACGGTGACTGCAGCACCGCTCAATGTCTTTTATCTACGCCTTGAGATCATACTGACGGCTGCGGCGCCGCCTAACGCCGTCTTTCAGTCCTGTACGACTCGAGATGATCCTGACGACTGCAGCGCCTCCAGCCCCAACGTCTTTCTTAGCTACTACTGGGGATCATCATGACGACTAGTGTCGTCCAACGTCTTTCTTATCTAATGACTTCAGAAAATTCTGACGCCTGCAGCGCCGCCCAACGTCTAGCGACGACTCGCGATCATCCTGACGATTGCAGCGCCACCCAACGTCTTTCTTAGCTATGACTTCAGGTCATTCTGACGACTGCAGCGTCGCCCAACGTCTTTAGCTACAACTCGAGATCACTTCACAATCATCAGAGACTTCTCTTTTTGAGTTGAAGTATTAGGGAGTTTTCGCAAAGCCCCCGAAACGCCAACGCGAACGCCAAACCCATTGTTCGATGCTACGAAGAGAGCACCGAACAAAAGGATAGACGTTCCCGTTGGCGTTTCGGGGGCTTTGCGAAAACTCCCTATTAGTTGGCGGAGCCGTCCGTCGTGGTCGACAATCCAGATCGTCCTTGGCTGAATAGTGATTAGACTCTTTATACTTTCAGTCGCCGTGATTGCAGCAATGCATGTGGTCGGTACGAACCTGGTAATCCCTGCGGGGATGATCTATGATAGATTCGGACCACTCTGTACCAATATAGTGGGC
This sequence comes from Notospermus geniculatus, assembly GCA_002633025.1. Classification (NCBI taxonomy): domain Eukaryota; kingdom Metazoa; phylum Nemertea; class Pilidiophora; order Heteronemertea; family Lineidae; genus Notospermus; species Notospermus geniculatus. Next base: position 42,017 of record NMRB01001522.1, read on the forward strand.
TTCGTCCTCAGTACACTAGGATACGGCCTTCTCTACCATGCAGTTTTTCAACCTGCATATTACTCAACGAAGGTTTCCTTGTTCAGTTTCTATTTTTTTCTTGCAAGTAAGTATCGTACGCCAAATAGCGATCTCATGGGGATTGCCAAAGGGGAACAAATGAGCGCCAACCCTTCCAAAAAGGAACGTTCCGATTGGTGTCTCCTCCGAACATTGTAATGGGCTAACGATAGCACCTCCTATAATTCAAAATCTACTGACAATGTTCTTCATCGTTTCCACATACATGTGCATGTAGAATGGGTCATTTCTAATCTCGCCTCATGCAGTTACCATAGGCACTATGCATTAGAACTTATTTACATTTTGAGCGTATTTTTAGCAAGCTGCCAATAGGGTCACTTTAAAATAGATTTCAAAGGAAAAAAAGAATAAATGCAAAAAACAACAAGTTAATTAGTAAGAAATTTGATAAGAGTAATACGTACATGTAGATAGAAAAAAGTACGATGGTAAAAAAGGGGGCCCGGCTCGAACCCACGTCGACAGTCCTGCCGGGATTACAAGTCGGACGTCTAACCATTGCGCCATGAATGTCAAACAACGGTGCCGGTTAGAATCGTCGATGCAATAGTGGGTTTGGAATTAAAGTTTCGTCGTCGATTCTGTTTCGCGGTCTGCCCGTTCCTCAGGTAAACAAAGAGATATGCCTACTCCGTATTTTCCCCGATAGAAAATGCACGCAGAACAGGCCCGAACAGACGTTGAACGAAGTCATGGCTCATTCTGTCAATGATTGATCGCGGAATCGCACGAGGTGACTGGTAGTGGTGCTCAGACAGTCAGTGCGGCGAGTGTATCTGCTAGGTGGAGAACATCGAACTAGTATGAAATCTGCAAAATTGAAAATAACACCGTCAGCGCCCTTAGAATACGCTTCCCAAATCGGAAACGTCTGTACATTACAGTAACTGTATTATGAGCGATTTTGCACTGTTTAGGTAGGTCGATGAATTTAGTACGAATTGCTTATGTTCGCTAGACTGTAAATGAACTACTGGCACCGCCATACTCGTGACGTCAACTGACCATACGCCACAGTTTGTATAGACTCTAAGATAGACCAAATCGCAAATCATGACGTAAGCGCGGACGTCATTTTAACAAAACGGATATACCCGATCATCCGCGAACATTTGCACGAACGCAAACATCATGATTTGCAATTAGGTCTATCTTAAATACAAACTGTGGGCACACGGTCATTGACGTCACGAGTATGGCGGTGCCAGCAGTTCATTTGCAGTCTAGCGAAAATAAGCGATTCGTACTAAATTCATCGACCTACCTAAACAGTGCACAACAGCTCAAAATACGTGTTAGGGGCCTACATAGATGTTTCTGATTTTGGAAGCTTATTCTAAGGGCGTTGACGGCGTTATATTCAATCGGGTGCAGATTTCATGCTACTTCGACGACGTTCGCCACGTACCCTGCCGTTAATGGCGCAATGGTTAGACGTCGGACTTACACTACGCGCAGTGGTACTGACGTGGGTTCGAATCTCCTTGACATCATACATGTAGTTCTTTTTCTTTTTACTTCACTCTCATTACGTCTAACTGAATAATTTATTATTTTTCCAATTTCAATTTCTTTTTCTATTTTTACTATTTCAGACCATGGCACCCTCTATATGTACATGGCAGCCTTAATAACAAACGTGAAAAACTTTCCACCAAAACACCGAGCTAAAGTTGTGGCGCTCCTGGATGCGATGTACGGGGCAGGGATGTTGGTCTTCTTCAGTTTGTATTCAGAGTTTTACGTCAACGGTCACGAAAATGACGAACAGAACCAAAATGTTGGCGGATTTTTGCTGACGCTGCTGATTCTGACGGCAATTGTTTACGTCATTTGTATGATTTTTATGCGGGCCTATCCTCGTGATGAACCGGAAGCAGATGAATTGGAAATGGAATTGTTGGATGACACGCCCAGCGTTGAAAATCTCCTGCTGGATGAGGGAGGGAAGGAGGAGAAGCAGACGACAGCAGAAGAATCCCATCCACGCGCCAAAACAACGGAGGTGGCGGGAAGTCAATGGGAGTATATAAAATCTGAATTATGGTGGAACTTCGTGAGCATAAAATTCCAATGTCTTATGTGGGCATTTGTGTTACTAGCTTCGACAACGGGAATGTTTATGTCCAATTTGACTGCTATGACAAAATCTGTGCATCTGAGTCATTTTAACTGGCCACTGACGATGGCCGTATCGTTGGCCGGGACAGTAATGCGCTTCGTCTTCAGCCCCCTATCGGACTATCTGTACCCTAAGGTTCCAAGGGCGACATTTCTAATCGGGGGAAATGCACTTTCCGTCATTAGTTACATAATTTTAATATTCTCAGCAGACCAGTTCGCTGCACTCATGACAGCATGCATACTGGTCGGTGTATCAATCGGCAATTCCTACACGTTCGGAACAACGATTCTTAGCGAACACTTCGGAACATTTCATTTAGGTTTACATTTTGGTATATTCAAAATATTTGACGCTTTGGTCGGCTTTGGTATGCAGACGGCTTTTGGGACGATTTATGACTCTCAGATTCCGAATATAACATCCGGAGAGACAGACTGTTACGGTGCCCATTGCTCCGTGGGACAGATGGGCCTAGCGTCGGGAGTGACACTTCTTGCCACGATAGGTGCTTGTGGTTTCTTAATGAAGCAACTGTGGGATAGAGCGCACCGCAGCCATTGATGCAACCTGGTCTCTAGGACCAGCTGCTCCTTGGATACGAGGTCACAGATTTTGATCAGAGACCTCTAGCGTTGCCAAGATCGTCATTGCGCGAGGTTAGTCTCGGTCACCCAGCCGCTTTGCGAATCTGGGGAATCGCCAAGTTAGTGTCGGCCGAACAAAACGGCTGGCTGCGCGAGCCTATAGCGAGGTGAACCTTCTCCAACATGTCGACTTGCCGATAATATATTCAGACTGAATGCAGATTGTGTGAATTGTTATACAAATTTTGACCTCCTGATAGGCCTAGCGCATAAGCCATACCCTGAGTTCGAGAGAGATCGCAACATGACTCCAGATGTCGCCAAAGCATTTGAGTGACGAAGCTGTTTCCCAGTGCTGCCACCTGGCATCGTGACGTCATTCGTGTGGTAGGCCTATTGATGATCGCTTGTTAGACCGCGGTAGTTCCACTTCCGTCCAGCTTTTCATGACATAGAGCTAGCTTCATCCTTGCCCAAACCTTTCCATTAATGATCGGAATTTCAATTAGATGGGAACTCTATTAGGATAATAAATACATGAAAACATCCACCTTAGTAAATTAAATTTGCGAGTTACATTTTATCACCATCGTCCTGTCACATATCATCATCACTACTTGGCCCCTGGATTGACTGAAAAAATGATATAGGCTAGGTGTTAATCTGGAGTTAAAACTCGCTCGGCCTCAGCATCGATTTCCATGTCACATAGTTGTACTCCAGTAAGTAAAACGCTGGCACAATTGGCGCAAAAATGAAGTATCACCAAAAGATGGCGCTGATAACGCCTGCGGAATCAAAAGCCACTGTTTAGAGTTGAGCCGACGACACAGAAGATGTAGGCCTATGTGCTGACTGACTGAAACAGGTCCAGGATGTCAAGAGGTAGGCTACAGCGGTTTCCAATGTTGGCTGGTGGCTCTGCTACCTGCAATTCCGTCTACGCAGCGCCATCTAAACGGTGGCTAGGGAACCAGTCTAGGCCTATGAAAGCGGACCACTGATTGGCAAGCTAGTTTGGCGCCAATTCGAACATGCACTAGTAGTGACGCCTATTGGTCATTTTCTGAGTATCGCTGAATCGAAAGCAGTTCCGGAAAAGGGATCGGACAGCGCTTCGAAACTGCGGTGAGTCTGCCATAAAAACATCATTGCGCCCAACCAAGAGCACAGCTGGGTGCTGGCGGGCTCAATGTCATTGACCCTGCTGACAATCGGCAGGGTGATCGACAGGGTTTAGGCTCAGACGTCTAGGCCTACGCCTTGTGATGTGCATGTACGGTGTCGGTATGTAGGCTATAGGTCTACATATACATTAGTTTTACATGCACGGCTCGGTGTACGGTGGGCGTGTCTCGACTCTGACGGCCAGGATGATCGACGGGGTTCACGCCTCGCGATGTGCATGCATGATGCACGGTATGCATATACATAGTATAGGCCTACAGTAGGCCTAGTTTAGCTCGGTGCCGGGCGCTCAGTGTCATCGACGTGACGCGGCGTCTGACAACGATGTGGCTGAATTTCATATTGCTCGAGTCCATTTCACGAATGTGTTTCTTACATCATCATCATGTGGCTCCTATCCCAATAGCCTATTGGGACAAATAGGCATTGCTACATGTAGGCCTACGTGTAAAGCCCAGTTTATAATTCGACGCACGACCATCGCCGGCGACCGACGCGCTATGTTGCGTTCGACGCCGACCCCGTCGTGCGATTTGGTCGGCGTCCGATCGCGAAGCTGTAATTACTTGAGTCATTTCATAACAGGTCGCCGTCGCCAAAGTACGCTGGACTCTGAATCAATTCCGCGAAGTCGGCGTCCAGCTTTGGTCGTGCGTCGGACGCCGAAGGGTTTGCGTCGAAGTACAAGGGTGGATTCTTTGTTATTTCATGCCGCAATGCCTCCCAAACAAAAGCAATTCGCGTGCGATTGCAAATCGCTTGGCGAATCGCTTC
>NMRB01001522.1:53185-93313 GCA_002633025.1 Notospermus geniculatus
ATCCAATCCACAACCTGATCTGACACACAACCTTTTTGGGAGGCTGCAAAAACAATGGTCATCAAATCGACTTGATATTTCACACACATACGTACAGACACTGGCACACGGGCCTCAGTGAAAAACGTTACACAGATGCCCGGCGTGACAGGGATGGATCAAAAGTCCTCCTGCGGAATCAAAGTCCGGTCTTATTGTTCAGCGAGTGATTGGAATACATGGCTATGGAGACCACGGCCATTCGAATATAACCTTACAACAGCGGGCTATTGTTTGGCGGACTTGCATTCCTAGGACGTTGATTCCTGTCACACCTGCATTGCAGGCCTACTTCGTGCCATTTTGGGAGTTACGTTGTCTAAATAACAGGCTATTTCATTACAGACGAGTTGTGAGGTGAAGACATGGCGGTACGGATCTGTTTGACTGCCCAGGTTGAAAAAAACCTGGTGATACAGTTTACAACGTGATGCCACGGAGATCGTCCTGAAGGAGCAGTAATCCTCACGAAGACTGTGGAAACTGGTAGGACCTTCTTGAATTCTTTCTTGCCCATAGTCCTTCGTCTTTTTAAGGAGCTGGGGTTGAAAATACTTGGGTACTTTCCTTTTCTACCGAAAGGGATAAGAGATAAAAGGGATAATGCGCAAGGATGTTATCATTGGAAATACATGATGTACTTCGACAAAAAGGCTGTGTTTTTACATTGTGTGGTTAACCTGAGGTTGCTACATTTTATTGTGTTTTGCATCGATAAATGACTATCAACCGTCATTGCGGTTAAAAGAATACTGCAGAGATTGCCCTTGATTCGCCCAAATCAGCGCGTCAAAGACCTCACAAATTATTAGCAGATTGAAAAGAACAATAAATATTCGATGACGTACTCTATTTTGTACATGGAATTTACATTAGAGATTGGAATCATCAATCCAAGAACACAAAAAGCGGAAGTTGTCACGCCGCCATATTGTGTCACGTGGTGCACCAATTTCCCGACTGGTACAGGGAAAAGCAACCCGTTGTCTCGACAGGCGCAAACTCCTCACAGCGCCACCTAGTCTCCATTATCCCGACCATAATAGAATGCGGAACGGAACGAATGACGATGGGAACGAGATTGGCACAGTCGCAGTGAGTCGGGGCAGCCGCAGGATCTTGTTGAACGTAGCTTTGCATTGNTTCGAGCGTGCCGCTTGTTCTTTGGTTTGGGACGGGGGGGGGGGGCAGCACCGAATCTCACACGTGCAAAACATGCCGAAATTTCCGAACCATAAGTTTAAATCACTGTGACTTGGTCAGCAGCTAGTTGGACGGGCTCATACAATTATCGTAGCGAGATCGGGTGGTACTGCCTGGTCATCCCCATCATCCACCCCTGCCATGTCGACTTCCATTGTTTCACCAGACTCATTCACTACAGTCACGGAAATACCACCCATACTTGCAACTGAGCCGCCAATACTTGCGACTGAGGCCTTATCGATTGCATCAAGTCTCTCCCGGCTCGTTGCTGGTGTACTAATAGGTGTCGCTCCTTCGTATTTCCATGCAGTCTTTTTAATGGAGCCATGACGAGGTCGAACTGACCGCTTGCTGCTTCGTCTTGAAGATGATCTTGAAGGAGGAGGTTCCTCGCTTTTTTCCTTCTCTCTTTCCCGTCTATTTTCTACGCAAGCTTTTACCACTGAAAGTAGAATTCAATTGGGATATTTCAAGCCCAGTCCTCTGGAAGGTTGTCGACACAAGAATGCCAACCGGAATTTTGTGTCTGCTGATTGTTTCAAAGCAGGAAGTCTGCTATTCAGACGTGACATCTTGATTATCTGTTCATAATGCGTTTTTCGAATACACATACATGTAGTTAGGCTCTGTTTGAAGCACATCCATTAGGCTACACACACGATATACAGTGGTGTATAATGTGGACATTTCGTGATCCACTACACAAATGGGGACACACAATGAAGTCCACGATCATGTAAGATATACATGGCTGTGTGTCCCCAATTAACTGGAATAGAACAGACACGGCCGTCGCAAATCGACTCATTGTGGACATGATCCTATTCAAGTGGGGTCATTACCTGCAAGCTATGGTTCACTCATTGGTGCGTGTTGTCTTTTTGACGACTGCCAATTGGGGATGTCCCAATTTGTCCCCGATTGCAGGTGAGTCAACAATAAGAAAGTGCTTTTTCACACTGAAGTCCACGATTGACAGCAAAGAAACACAAAAGCTCGATGATCTGTTCTAGAACTTACCTCCGATTATGAGTACAACACCAGTGATGGAGCAAACCACTCCCGCCATTGCAATGGCAGCGACAGTTTGAGCTGACCGTCCATGGTAACTGGTCATGAACGAGAAACAACAATCGCGGTCTTTGTTCAAGGTCACTTTGAAGTCTCCCCCACTGCGCATGCTCTGTATTTCACCCAACGTCACTATGCAGATGACATACGTAGTTCCGTCCTCTAACCCACTGAATGTTAAATTTGTGTATGTTCCATTCGTGATGTTGAGATATCTCAGTGTTTTTTCTGGCGTTTCCACATACTTTTCGTACAGTGCTGCTTTGAAGTTCTCCAGTGTGATCGGTTTCGTCCACGTGAACGTGACGTCATGCATTGAGATGTCCCAATCCGGGACTGTCTTTAGCCTGATGACGTCACAGCGGGTGCCCGTGAAGTAAGCCCCGCATATGCAGGTGGCGTTCTGGCCAGCTTGCTCTCTGCATTGCTGTGGGAGATAACATGGCCGATCTGCGCACGTTGTCCTAGGGGCCTTGGTCGTGTTTGTGAGATTGACACAAGATACGCCGTAAAGGGCAAGGAACACCAAGGCTACCTTACGGAGGATGCATGCTAACAATCTGATAATACGTGTAGGTTGGTCCATCTTGGTGAAGAATGTCTGAAAAAAGTGTTCAACAACAGTAACCATGAGTTACAGCATGCTGCGGACCTTCTGTGTGTAGGACCCCTCCCTCCTACTTAGGAAACCAAATTTCAGGCCTTACTTGGTGATTTCGTTTCGTCGTGACCTCGTCTGTAATCAGCGGACGCCTTTCAAGGAAAGACAGCATGATTTGTCAGTCCCAAAGATACCGACAAATAATGCTGAGAGGTTCCATTGTAGGTCCAGTTACCACCACTATAATTTATTAGGAAAACCACGGGTTCTTGTCCAACTCACCTTCTCTGTATGCTTTCCTCATACCTTAGTTGGTAGTTCGATACACATTGTTGCTTCTGCTCGCATCGTTTCGCACTTCGCTCTCCCACACTGCCCAGAAAGGTTCACTCACTGTATCTCAGTAGGCGTCATAGACGTTTAGCACCGATATCAGGGTGGGACTCCCATCCACTTGTTGCCAGATCGCCAGAGCCACTTGTCTTTCGCGAACGCCTGAAAAACAGCGTCACGTTTCCCCTAAACTTCCTGTTTCTCAACACCACAGCAAATCCCATGAGCAATGCTTCGGATGGATGACAAATATAATAATGTACAAACTAAGGCTAATCTGAATAAAAGTACGTCGGCCTATACTCAGTCCTGAGAGCTTTTGATATCATTGACACACATAATACGCCATCTCTTCCAGAACAACAATAAGTCTGGTGAGATTTCTTAAGCATGTTGTTGAGCCCCATTCTTCTGAGAGATATCACTCGTCTATGACGGACTGTAAACCCTCTATTGAGGCATGAAGGAACGTACTTTTCGACTGGCGTCGGCCTGTCAAAATGGTCGGAAAATTCTGGACGAAAACCCGAGAAAGGGTCTTGAACAAATTGTACTGTAAATGTATAGGCAAAAAGATGAACAGTCATTGCACTGCCACTTGAATTCTCGAATGAAAATCGGCCGGGAGCATTAGGCCTATGCACAGCACCTGCTGCAATGTCTGGAATATCAAACCTCGTTAATTGGGAGTCGGTTTACTTAGATCCCCAGGGAACACGTGGGAACTAACATGAAATTGTCTCAGAAGGAAGAATCGTCAAAAAAAATAAGATCAACACGCCATGAATTTGCATCTATTCCTGTAGAAATCTGCTTGTCCTGCGCTGATGCACACAGGCATGCCGCCTATATAAAGTGTCTGCACTCATCCTGCTGCATGCGTGGCTCACCATAGTGATGTCCCATCACGAAACAAAACGCAATTCAGATTTATTTCTGATCAATACTCATCAACATTTTATTGAAGGCAGGTGATGGTCATAGATTTTACAGCTCACAGTACTGATAATCTGATGTGTGGGGGCGAGGATTCAGCTGTTGTACATTGTACATGCATATGATGTGTTCAAATCTCGTCCAAAGCGTGCAAGGCGTCCCGATGCGCGGCGCGCGAAAATAGCGGTCATGAAACAGCATGTTCCATAGCAGGGCTTTGGCCTCGCTCCTCTACGCTCGCACGTGTGAGTGGATGAAGAAAGCCGAGGTAAAAATCCCTGATGGTGAGGATGTGAAACAGAGACTGACGGTAGTAGGATAAAAATCGTCTCGTCAAATTTTCAGTGACTTCGCTTAGCATGTTTGTGGAGTCATGTCCTCAAAACGTGATCCAAGTAGCCCTACCAAACACTTTCGTTCATACGTTTGCCAACATACAAGAGGAATTTATCGGGACTCGAAGCATTTGCCCGCCAACTGCCTTTAGTTTTGATTCTTATCATAACGCATGTTCTATCAAAGCTTACGGCTACATTATCTGAAGTGCGCTACAGTCATACTGAAGGGGCATTATACTGAATCAGAACAGATGCTGTTGTCTCATGGAAGAGTGAATTTCGTGTCGGACTCGTATCCGGCGTGATTCGACTGGAGGAGCGCTCCATGGAGCGTCGTCTTTCCCTTCAGATTCTCAGACCACCTTCCCTTCCTGGAGGTGCTTCATCTCTGAGCCAACGGAGTCTGTCATCGTCATGAACGTACATGTCCCGCCAATGCCATAAAGGAGCTTTACACTGGATTCAGAACGTTTCCGCAACATGGTTCCACAGAAGAAATATCATCGGCATGGTCAAATGGACGTAATTTCCTAGCGTTACAAAATCCTGATCTGTCGTGTCACTATGGACGCCAACTGCCTCACAATGCTTCTACGAATCTGCATACTTCAGACCCTCCTCTCGTTGCTGGTCGCCACGCCTGTTCCCGAGACCTGGACTCAAGTAAACGCTGTGAAACCGACGGGAACATGTGAACTTAACTGTGACCAAAGTCCCATGTCTGGTCGGTCTGCCTCACGGGACTGTCTCTGTGATGTTGACTGTTTAATTCGAAACGACTGCTGCCCTGACTACAACCGGTTTTGCTTCCACGAGAGGTCGAAAAGTAGACGGTTGGGACATCCACCAACTTCAGTGGATGTAAACGTTGAATCGACTGGTAAGGTCATGATTCTTGATTGCTACGCAATGCCACATTACCGGTATCCCATTCTCTTCGTGAGTGAATGCAAGGGCAGAGGTGTGATGGAGAAAGACCGACTGCTATGCGAGTGTGAGGGAACTAGATGTGACGAACCAAGTTCCTTGTTGCCAGTCACCGACAAAAATGGCTACACTTACAAAAACGTCCACTGCGCCCACTGCAATGGAATCGACGTGAACGCTACTTCGTTCTGGGAGAAGCGTGTTGTATGTGACAAGAACCCACTCGTCAAAGAAATCCTCACGTCGGCCAATCGGACTGCACACCTCCTTAAGATGATTGCAACGTCGTGTCGTGTCGAACTACTTTCACCGAACCCGGCTTATTCACCCAGGATATGTGGCCTAAAACCACAGGTCCGTACCAGGCATTATAGTTTCCGAAACAAAGTCGTGGACAACGGACCTGCCGTTTTGGGACCCGCTCCAACATTCACAGCTTCCTTTTCTATCCTGATGAATTTCGGCTTCAATGGAAAGACGCACATTTTATTTTGCTGGAGGAGTAAGAACCCTGGTGCCTCTAAAATCACCACGTGCTCGTCGGACGAAATCTATGATCCACTTGCGGGGCAGTGTCGTCAGATACATTGCCGGGAGGGCTATGAACCTGTAAACGGCCGCTGTACCCTATTGGCCGAGATTGCCAGGTTGAACAAGAGCAACCCCAAGGAAAGAGTGTATGTTGTTTTGGATGTGTACGTTCCCAAGGCTGATGTTGAGTTTTACACTTCGAAGAACTTCCGCGAAGTCCAACTTCGTGAGAGCGTCAGCAACTATCTTAATATTTCAAAAGACAGGCTGACGAAAGTCGAGGTGTACTTACCAAGAGGCTACGAACATGTGGACAATGTGACTGCGTTTGGCGATGCGGATACAGTTCCATTGAAAATGTCCTTAGAGTTGGACGCTAGCCACGAGGAGGCTCGCACCTTTGAGGAAAAACTGAAGGACATGTCCGCTCTCACGATCTTCAGTACCGTTGTCTTCAAAGTCAACGTGACGCGGTCGCACGCTGAGAGCGAGGGGAAATGGTGCGTCAACGGGCGTAAGGTTCTCTATCTTGATAACAACTTCACTGTTCTGACGGATTATGTTCTTAACAACGAAACAACAACAGCCATCTTTGTCAACAAGACGAAGAGGCTGTACACTGAGGGGAAGTTTGATTTGACAGTTGTCGTGCAAGGTGACATCTTAGGAAGAGGCATCAAGCGTTTCGCCTTTGTTTGTGACGAACGCTCGGAGAATTCTTGCCCAAGAGTACAAATCAACGAAAACGAATATGAAATTTTACCAAACAAGTCGATTGTATATCACGGTACAATCTTCCCAAACGAAGCATATTCAGAGATTGACGGCGGTGTCGAAATATGTTTAAGCAAGGACGGTTTTAGCGAACAACTGAATATGACAAAAGTTGAATTGTCACTTTGTCACATTAAAGGCCGAGAAATCTTTAATAGCATTCAAAATTATTCGACGGCTGTGGCTGGCATACTTTCCATTGTTACCATGGTGATAACCTTGCTGGTGTACGCCATCTTGAATCAATTACGGAACCTCCCTGGCTATTGCACGATCAACTTAACTTTAGCCCTTCTATTGGCACAGACCCTTTTTTTATTCGGGTCAAACAGAGACGACAATCCGACCCTATGCGTAGCTGTGGCAATGACCCTTCACTATTTGTTCCTTGCGGCGTTTTTCTGGATGAACGTGATGGCTTACGACGTCTTTTCCACATTCACAAAAGGTGGCATTGAGAATCGCTGTCAAAAAGTCAGGCGCTACCTCTGGAGGTACATGCTCTATGCCTGGGGATTCCCAGCTGGTATCGTGGGCATCTGCGCCATCATCGATTTCATCGAGATTTCATGCCTTTCCAGTGCAAGTATTGGTTATGGCTGGACGAAGGTTGAAACAAATGCACAAGGAAGCGCCATGTACTCGAGTTACTCCCCCGCCATGCCCGTGGAGCCAAATGCTACGCAAGGACTTTCACCTGACGCCCACGGAGCTGATGAATTTGCCTCAAGCTTCACAAATGTCCAGGGGTGTTGGATTCGGCAGCCGACAGCAGCGCTTCTTGCATTTGGTGGGCCAGTGATCGTCATCCTGATTGCAAATGCTGTGCTCTTCGGCAAGACAATCTTCGCCATTCGGGCGTCGAAGCAATCATCGGCACAGCATGGGGTCAGCCGGGTCTCGATCGTCGACCAAGTCGTCGTCACGCAGAAACTAGTCGAAAATGACTTTAAGATATACGTGAGGATATCAACTTTAATGGGCTTCACTTGGATTTTCGGGTTGACGTCATCATTCATTAGCGCCGTCGCTGGGACCGGGGCTTCTACAGTCGTCTGTTACACGTTGCACATTCTCAATCTTTTGTTTACGCTGGCGAATTGTTCGCAAGGTATCTTCATCTTTGTGGCATTCATTTGCAACAGAAAGACGTGGAGTTTACTAAAGGAGACTGCAGTAGGGTTCACGGCCAAAAGAAAAGACCTCACCCTGCGGAAAAAACGACTCTCATCAAATCAACCGTTGCAAACCTCGGAACATGAAAGTCAAGCTTGTGACAATCTGGGATTCATCCGACATCGTTTTTGAGGTGAGGGGATATCCCAAATGATCAGGGGTGACCGCATAGAAACTCCGGTAACGCTAGCGGACCCCATCTGCCGATAGTGCTGTACATTTTTCCATGCATTTAAACACCGATAGGCTGTCAAAGCACTAGCGGAGTTTCTATGCGGCTACCCCTGATCGCCACCGATCTTCTCGCCAGCCAATGCCACTGAGGTCTTATGACTGTACATACGAATTTTTGAATAATGTTAAGCCCTTACAAAGGGTCAAATCATGGCGTGGATTATCCCTCTCTGGACCTAAAGGAAACGAGTCTTCTTATGCATCAAATTAGCTTCGTGGATTGTAACTTTCGAATTTTGACTTGAAGAGCGATCAAGGCTTGGTGAAAAGGTTACATGACTGTACTTTCATCAAATTTAAGGTGTTCCACTTTGTCTTTCATTGATTACTCGGTAACTCATTAAACTTAAAGATTACTCCGTTGGATGATTGCTAGCATGTTCTGTTTCGTTTTGTTTACAATAAATACCTGCTGTGGGCCCATGTTTGACCGACCACAATAGGCCTAGGCCTTTGCCTATGCTTGTGCTTGACGTATAAGAGACGTGAACCTTGTTGACAACACTTTAACCTTGCAGTAATTATAATTCCTCCAAGCTTTAATCATGTCCTTGGTGGGGGTTCACATTTTCTGACACAATCAGTGGTAATCTTGAGTACTAGGTAAGACAGCGAACCATCAATACAAATGGGCAAAAAGTCATATGCCCCGACGTTTAATGTTTAGTTTGAGGTTGGAGACGTTTCGGACCGAACACCAAGTGTACTTTCTAGCTCTTGTCGACGATACACAATGGAGCAAGGCTCTCATAGAGCGATACAGTGAGGGCATACACCTATACAGCAAGGGCGTACACCTATACAGTGAGGGCGTACACCTATACAGTGAGGCCGTACACCTACAGCGAGGGCTTACACCTATAGAAGTCGAAGATCTGAACGGATTCGAACATCCAACTGATTTTGGAAGTGTCCGTCGCCTATCACTCATCTCTCAGTCCTTCTGTAGGATCAAACATGTCAAATGGTGAGCTGAACTCTTGTTATGCGTTTTTTGCACTCAACATAAAGCCTGCCACACACTGGAGCTATCTGCTGAGCAAAAATAGTCCGGGGGCTGAGGGGGGTCCTGTGTGCAATCGGATGTGCCCTCGTTTTGACTCTTGATCCTGATAGTATACTCCTAGGTAAGTAAAAAAAACTTGGGTGGACAGTCTGGATCACGGGCAGGAAGGGTGAAATTCAAGATGGCGTCCAAGATGGCCGCTATACCGTAAAATCAAGAGTCAAAATGAGGGCACATCCGATTGCACACAGGACCCCCCTCAGCCCCAGGACTAAAGTCAGTCGAGACCGTTTCCTTAGCAGATAGCTCGCGTGTGCACGTATTTTTCGGCGAGTTTTCTGCCTCGCAGGGCCTCGCGAGGCCCTCGGACAACAGCATTTGTATCGTTTCCTCTTTGTTTATCTATTTATTTGTTTGTTTCATCATACGATGCACTATCATGCGTTGTTGGCAGAGCATTAATTCCAGTTGTGTTCGCAAAAATAGATAAAAATGATCCAGAAACGTTATTTTGTAGGTGGCACAATGAACCAACCACCAACAGTTGACGTCATCCCAGCAAATTCTGATGCAGAACGTACGAACCAAGACCAGCAACCTGTTCAGACCTACAGCCAAGCCGGTCAGACCGTGCAAACCCATGGTGGAACACCTATTCCAGTCAACATTCAACAGTCAACATTCGCAGCACGAATGTACCCGCCGAACGATCCCGCATATCCTGGCATGGGTCAGCAGACTTCGGGCTACATGTACGACACCCAACAAGTCGGTCAGAATCGACCTCTCGACATCTATGTTCGTTACCATGCTCAGAGATTAGAAGAAGGCTTATATCCAACGGCACCACCAGAGGGCGCATCGCAGGTTCCGATTTACGTCGTGCAGTCACAACCTTTCCCGAATGTACCCCCGCCATCCTACAGTGAAGTGATGGGTGAGCAACTTCCCCCACCACCACCTTCAGCCCCTGAAACAACAACCCGGAATGAATCAGTTGCGGTGTCAACCACTCCAGAAACAGTTTCGCGTAGTCCTGTGGCGGCAGGACCTTCGGCTCCAGTTCCACGCAGGAACACAACAGCGACCAAAAAGAACGAAGAGTCGAAGAAAGTGTTGGAGGAAGAGATTAAACGGGTCTTCTTTTCACTATTTCTCCTTGCTGTCGGGTTGGCAGTCATTGGAGGGTTAGGGTACAGGTTTTTCTACCATGGCTATTGGTTGGCCACTGGCTGTTGGGTTGGTGCCCTGACCCTGTTGACGACTTTTTGTTGTCGGGAGATCGGCCGTCCGGGTGAACGCAAAAGGCGTGTCTTCATCTTCATCCACATCCTCAACATAGCTGCGATTGGGTTTCTGCTCTACTGGCATGGTACTGGAGTTGCTGCAGATAAACAGTTTTACAAGTGTAACTTCAAAAATGGCGTCCTTATGAACTGCTTGGAATCGGACTGTTCAGATACGACAATAGCGTTATATGGTGGTAGTGGATGCGTTCCGGTGTCTTTGATCAAACTGGGTGGTCGTGCAATATATCCAACCTATGAATCGGATATTAAAAGCAGGGTAGCCTTACATGCTGTCGGAATAATCATCTGTATTCTTATTGTGCTACTTACGGTATGTAAGTACATCAAGCTTAAAAAGAGAGCCGAAGTATCACCTTGACGTCTTCTGTACAAAGCCAGTGGACAAATTTGCCGATATTAATTTCTATCTTCGACTTCATGTGCCTAGGCCCACGTTGCTGTCTGTCACTGACACCTTCTACGTTCTGGTTACCTAAAATGTGTCCGACTCTGTCGCGATTGCGTCGGGTGTTCGCATCATTGCGATGACATAACAGTGTGCCAGGCCAAAGGAGATTGCACTTCAATGAGTACTCTGAACAAAAATAGCCTTGTGCTTGAGAGATGGCACGAAAACCGTGTAGACGACGTTGACAACACTTGAACCGTGTCTATGGTAGTGTTCGCATTTTCTGACACAATCAGTGATAATCTGGAGTACTACGTAGATAAGACAGCGAGCGATTGGGCTATTACCGATAGACAAAACATATAGGAGTAATAAAAAAAGCCCCGATATAAATCAATGAAACATTGTTTGATGCGTAGTTTAAGGTTTTAGATGTTAGTGACCAAACACCAAGTGTCCTTTCTATCGCTTGTCGACGATACACAGTGAAGCAGAGAGCGATACAGTGAAGGAATACTGTATTGACCAGTTCCCAGTTTAGGAGTTGAAGAGCTGATTTCGGAAGTGTCCGTCGCCTATCACTCATCTCTCAGTCCTCCTATTGGATCAAATGGTTAGTTCAACTCTATCATGTTGTGTTTTTTGGTCTTTAAGTATGGCCNGAAGGCCGAGAAATCTTTAATAGCATTCAAAATTATTCGACGGCTGTGGCTGGCATACTTTCCATTGTTACCATGGTGATGACCTTGCTGGTGTACGCCATCTTGAATCAATTACGGAACCTCCCTGGCTATTGCACGATCAACTTAACTTTAGCCCTTCTATTGGCACAGACCCTTTTTTTATTCGGGTCAAACAGAGACGACAATCCGACCCTATGCGTAGCTGTGGCAATGACCCTTCACTATTTGTTCCTTGCGGCGTTTTTCTGGATGAACGTGATGGCTTACGACGTCTTTTCCACATTCACAAAAGGTGGCATTGAGAATCGCTGTCAAAAAGTCAGGCGCTACCTCTGGAGGTACATGCTCTATGCCTGGGGATTCCCAGCTGGTATCGTGGGCATCTGCGCCATCATCGATTTCATCGAGATTTCATGCCTTTCCAGTGCAAGTATTGGTTATGGCTGGACGAAGGTTGAAACAAATGCACAAGGAAGCGCCATGTACTCGAGTTACTCCCCCGCCATGCCCGTGGAGCCCAATGCTACGCAAGGACTTTCACTTGACGCCCACGGAGCTGATGAATTTGCCTCAAGCTTCACAAATGTCCAGGGGTGTTGGATTCGGCAGCCGACAGCAGCGCTTCTTGCATTTGGTGGGCCAGTGATCGTCATCCTGATTGCAAATGCTGTGCTCTTCGGCAAGACAATCTTCGCCATTCGTGCGTCGAAGCAATCATCGGCACAGCATGGGGTCAGCCGCGTCTCGATCGTCGACCAAGTCGTCGTCACGCAGAAACTTGTCGAAAATGACTTTAAGATATATGTGAGGATATCAACTTTAATGGGCTTCACTTGGATTTTTGGGTTGACGTCATCATTCATTAGCGCCATCGCTGGGACCGGGGCTACCACTGTCGTCTGTTACACGTTGCACATTCTCAATCTTTTGTTTACGCTGGCGAATTGTTCGCAAGGTATCTTCATCTTTGTGGCATTCATTTGCAACAGAAAGACGTGGAGTTTACTAAAGGAGACTGTGGTAGGGTTCACGGCCAAAAGAAAAGACCTGACCCTGAGGAAAAAACGACTCTCATCAACGTCAAATCAGCCATTGCAAACCTCGGAACATGAAAGTCAAGCTTGTGACAATCTGGGATTCATCCGACATCGTTTTTGAGGTGAGGGGATATCTCAAACGATCAGGGGTGGCCGCATAGAAACTCCGCTAGCGCTAGCGGAGCCCATCTGCCGATAGTGCTGTACACTTTTCCATGCATTTTAACACCGATAGGCTGTCGAAGCACTAGCGGAGTTTCTATGCGACTACCCCTGATCACCACCGATCTTCTCTCCAGCCAATGCCACTGAGGTTTTATGACTGTACATACGAATTTGTACGTTGTACGTTGCTATAAACAAACCACTGAATAATAAACCCTACAAAGCGTCAAATCATGGCGTGAATTATCCCTCTCTGGACCTAAAGGAAACGAGTCTTCTTATGCATCAAATTAGCTTCGTGGATTGTAACTTTCGAATTTTGACTTGAAGAGCGATCAAGGTTTGGTGAAAAGGTTACAGGACTGTACTTTCATCAAATTTAAGGTGTTCCACTTTGTCTTTCATTGATTACTCGGTAACTCATTAAACTTAAAGATTACTCCGTTGGATGATTTCTAGCATGTTCCGTTTCGTTTTGTTTACAATAATTACCTGCTGTGGGCTCATGTTTGACCGACCACAAAATAGGCCTTTGCCTGTGCTTGTGCTTGACGTATGGCAGACATGAACCTTGTTGACAACACTTTAACCTTGCAGGAATAATAATTCCTCCAAGCTTTAACCATGTCCTTGGTGGGGGTTCACGTTTTCTGACACAGTCAGTGGTAATCTTGAGTACTAGGTAAGGCAGCGAACCATTAATATGAATAGCCAAAAAGTCATAAGCCCCGAGGTTTAATGTTTAGTTTGAGGTTGGAGACGTTTCGGACCGAACACCAAGTGTACTTTCTAGCTCTTGTCGACGATACACAATGGAGCAAGGCTCTCATAGAGCGATACAGTGAGGGTATACACCTATACAGCAAGGGCGTACACCTATACAGTGAGGGCGTACACCTATACAGTGAGGCCGTACACCTACAGCGAGGGCTTACACCTATAGAAGTCGAAGATCTGAACGGATTCGAACATCCAATTGGTTTCGGAAGTGTCCGTCGCCTATCACTCATCTCTCAGTCCTTCTGTTGGATCAAATGGTGAGCTGAACTCTTGTTATGCGTTTTTTGCACTCAACATAAAGCCTGCCACACACTGGAGAATCTGCTGAGCAAAAAGTCAGCCGAGACCGTTTCCTTAGCAGATAGCTCGTGTGAGCACGTATTTTTCAGCGAGTTTTCTGCCTCGCAGGGCTCGCGAGGCCCTCGGACAACAGCATTTGTATCGTTTCCTCTTTGCTTATCTATTTATATTTGTTTGTTTGATCATACGATGCACTATCATGCGTTGTTGGCAGAGCATTTAATAATACCAGTTGTGTTCGCAAAAATAGGTAAAAAATGACCCAGAAACGTTATTTTGTAGGTGGCACAATGAACCAACCACCAACAGTTGACGTCATCCCAGCAAATTCTGATGCAGAACGTACGAACCAAGACCAGCAACCTGTTCAGACCTACAGCCAAGCAGGTCAGACCGTGCAAACCCATGGTGGAACACCTATTCCAGTCAACATTCAACAGTCAACATTCGCACCACGAATGTACCCGCCGAACGATCCCGCATATCCTGGCATGGGTCAGCAGACTTCGGGCTACATGTACGACACCCAACAAGTCGGTCAGAATCGACCTCTCGACATCTATGTTCGTTACCATGCCCAGAGATTAGAAGAAGCCTTATATCCAACGGCACCACCAGAGGGCGCATCGCAGGTTCCGATTTACGTTGTGCAGTCACAACCTTTCCCGAATGTACCCCCGCCATCTTACAGTGAAGTGATGGGTGAGCAACTTCCCGCACCACCACCTTCAGCCCCTGAAACAACAACCCGGAATGAATCAGTTGCGGTGTCAACCACTCCAGAAACAGTTTTGCGTAGTCCTGTGGCGGCAGGACCTTCGGCTCCAGTTCCACGCAGGAACACAACAGCGACCAAAAAGAACCAGGAGTCGAAGAAAGTGTTGGAGGAAGAGATTAAACGGGTCTTCTTTTCACTATTTCTCCTTGCTGTCGGGTTGGCAGTCATTGGAGGGTTAGGGTACAGGTTTTTCTACCATGGCTATTGGTTGGCCACTGGCTGTTGGGTTGGTGCCCTGACCCTGTTGACGACTTTTTGTTGTCGGGAGATCGGCCGTCCGGGTGAACGCAAAAGGCGTGTCTTCATCTTCATCCACATCCTCAACATAGCTGCGATTGGGTTTCTGCTCTACTGGCATGGTACTGGAGTTGCTGCAGATAAACAGTTTTACAAGTGTAACTTCAAAAATGGCGTCCTTATGAACTGCTTGGAATCGGACTGTTCAGATACGACAATAGCGTTATATGGTGGTAGTGGATGCGTTCCGGTGTCTTTGATCAAACTGGGTGGTCGTGCAATATATCCAACCGATGAATCGGATATTAAAAGCAGGGTAGCCTTACATGCTGTCGGAATAATCATCTGTATTCTTGTTGTGCTACTTACGTTTTGTAAGTGTATCAAGCTGAAAAAGAGAGCCGAAGTATCACCTTGACGTCTTCTGTACAAAGCCAGTCCCGGAAGCCAGTGGACAAATTTTGCCGATATTGATTTCCATCTTCGACTTCATGTGCCTAGGCCCACGTTGCTGTCTGTCACTGACAAAACCTTGTACGTGCCGGCTGGTAACCTAACATGTGTCCGACTCCGTCGCGATTGCGTCGGGTGTTCGCATCATTGCGATGACATAACAGTGTGCCAGGCCAAAGGAGATTGCACTTCAATGAGTACTCTGAACAAAAATAGCCTTGTGCTTGAGAGATGGCACGTAAACCGTGTAGACGACGTTGACAACACTTGAACCGTGTCCATGGTAGTGTTCGCATTTTCTGACACAATCAGTGATAATCTGGAGTACTACGTAGATAAGACAGCGAGCCATTGGGCTATTACCGATAGACAAAACATAGGAGTAATAAAAAAAGCCCCGATATAAATCAATGAAACATTGTTTGATGCGTAGTTTAAGGTTTTAGATGTTTGTGACCAAACACCAAGTGTCCTTTCTATCGCTTGTCGACGGTACACAGTGAAGCAGAGAGCGATACAGTGAAGGAATACTGTATTGACCAGTTCCCAGTTTAGGAGTTGAAGAGCTGATTTCGGAAGTGTCCGTCGCCTATCACTCATCTCTCAGTCCTCCTATTGGATCAAATGGTTAGTTCAACTCTATCATGTTGTGTTTTTTGGTCTTTAAGTATGGCCTACGAGCAAAAGTGACCATCCGACAATTTCAATAGCATTTGCTTATCTATTTGTTTGTGTATATCATCATACGATGGACTGTCATTGGTTTTTTAGGAGAGCATGTATTGTGTTCGCAAGAAAACACGACTCACGAACGATACTGTTTTCTAGATGGCAAGATGATCCAGCCACTACATGTCGATGTCATTCAAGCGAATTCTGGTCCAGGACGTACTGTCCGCAACCAACCTGTTCAGAACTACAGCCAGGCAAGCCAGACCGTGCAAATGCCCATTCAACATGAATCAACATTCACAAAACCAATGTACCCGCCGCGCAGGGGTCAGCAGACTTCGGGCTACATGTATGACACCATAAACCAATTGGTTTTTGATGACACCCAGCAAGTATATACGATTCAGCCTATCTATGATTCTTACCGTGCCCACAGATTGGAAGAAGCTTTATATCCAACGGCACAACCAGAGGGCGCACCACAAGTTTCGATTTACGTCGTGCAGCCACAGCCTGTCCTGAATGTAGCTCCGCCATCTTACAGCGGAATGATGGATGAGCAACTTCCAGCACCACCACCTCCAGCCCCTGAAATAACCCGGAATGAATCAGTTGTGGCGTCAATCATTAGTATCCCCACCACACCTGAAGTAGTTATCCGTATGCCTGAGGCCGCAGGACTTTCGAGTCCGGTTCCACACAGCAACATGCCAGCCAGGAATCATCAGCCACAGCCTTTCTTTAATGAACCTCCGCCATCTTACAGCGGAATGATGGGTGAGCAACCTCCCGCACCGCCACCTCCAGTTCCTGAAACAACAACCCGCAATGAATCAGTTGTGGCGTCAATCGGTGGTATCCCCACCACACCGGAAGCAGTTATCTGTATGCCTGAGGCCGCAGGACTTTCGACTCCGGTTCTACACAGCAACATGCCAGCCAGGAATCATCAGCCGCAACCTTTCCTGAATGATCCTCTGCCATCTTACAGCGAAGTAATGGGTGAGCAACCTCCCGCACCACAAACTCCAGCCCCTGAAACAACAACCCGGAATGAATCAGTTGCGGTGTCAACCACTGCGGAAACAGTTTCCCATATGCCTGAGGCCGCAGGACCCTCTGCTCCAGTTCTACACAGCAACATACCAGCCAGCAATCAGCAGGCGCCACCTTTCTCGAATGAACCTCCGCCATCTTACTGCGAAGTAATGGGTGAGCAACCTCCCGCACCACCACCTCCAGCACCTGAAACAACAACCCGAAATGAATCAGCTGCGGTGTCAACCGTAAGTGTACCCACTCCGGAAACAGTTTCATGTAGGCCTGAGGCCGCAGGACCAACGGCTCCAGTTCCACATAGCAATATACCAGCCAGGAATCAACAGCTGCAACCTTTCTCATTAAAACCTCCGCCATCTTACGGCGAAGTAATGGGTGAGCAACCTCCCGCACCACAAACCCCAGCCCCTGAAACAACAACCAGGAATGAATCAGCTGCGGTGTCAACCGGAAGTGTATCCATTTCACTTGTGGCGTCAACCACTCCGGAAAGATTTTCACGTAGGCCTGGGGCCGCAGGACCTTCGGCTCCAGTTCCACACAGCAACATACCAGCCAGGAATAGGCAGCCGCAGGTTAGAGGTTCGAGGCTGGTAAAACAGAAAACCAAAAAGAACAAGGGTTCGAGGAAAGTGTCAGAGAAAGATGTTCCACACAGCAACATACCAGCCAGGAATAGGCAGCCGCAGATTAGAGGTTCGAGGCTGGTAAAACAGAAAACCAAAAAGAACAAGGGTTCGAGGAAAGTGTTGGAGAAAGAGGTTAAACGGATCAACTGTTTTATACTTTTCCTTGCTATTTGGTTGATAACCATTGGAGGTTTGTTGGGCTCCATGTTCTACTACACGTCGTATGGCTATGGGATGTCGATGAGCGCTACCCTTTTGGTCCCTATCGTGACCGTGGGTACATCTTGCTGTTTTGTGGAGAATAGCTATCCGGCTAAAGGCGGAAAGCATCCTTTCCAAATCCTCTACATCCTCAACATAGCTATGGTCGGGATCGTACTGTACTGGCATGGTTCTGAACTTGCTGCAGATAAACAATTGTGCGACTTCCAAAATGGCGTCCGTAAGAACTGCTTGATCGAACGGGATGATAATGCTTCATATCCAACCGATGAATCAGTTATTACAAGCAGGATAGCCTTACATGCTGGCGGAATATCCATCTGTATTCTTATTTTGATACTTACGTTATGCAGGTTTATCAAGGTGAATAAGAAAGCTAAAGTAGACATGTCACCTTGACGTCTTCTGTACAAAGCCAGTAGACAAATTTTCGGGGATTGATTTGCACTTTCGACTTCATGTAATTAAGCCTATGTTGTTGTCTGTCACTGACATAACCTTGTACGTGCTGGTTAATTACCCAAAACGTGTGTCCCAGAAAGAATTGAGAATGAAAATATCGAATATAACGGTCAGTAGTTGTGCTTTCATTGATGACGAGAGAGTTCGAGGATGTTACAGGGACTCGCTGCGAGTAATACAGACGGTAATTCACCAGCGATATTGGGTATGGAGCGAGGAAGCTTCCGGTTAACCTAGATGCCCCATTCTTTTATCCAATCTGTGATTCAGACTTCGTTAGGAGCGCCCTGGTCCACTTCGTCGCGATTGCGTCGGGTGTTCGCATCATTGCGATGACATGACAGTGTGCCAAGCCAAAGGAGATTGCCTCTGGACAAAAATGAGTGCGAGGTTTGTTCCGTTCCGTTCCGCAAATTACCAACAGCCGAAAATGTACAACAAGAGCTTCCCCTTAAGGCCTGTGCTTGTGCTTGAGGTATGGCACGTAAACCGTGTTGACGTTGACAACACTTGAACCGTGTCCATGGTAGTGTTCACATTTTCGGACACAACAGTGATATCTACTACTTAGATAAGACAGCGAGCCATGGCAATTACGAATAAACAAAACATATAGGAGTCATAAGCCCCGATATAAATCATTGAAACGTTGTTTGATGCGTAGTTTAATGTTTGATATGTTTGTGACCGAATACCAAGTGTCCTTTCTAGCTCCTGTAGACGACACAGTGAAGGAATGCGCTATTGACCAGTTCCCAGTTTAGGAGTCGGAGAGCTGAAGGGATTCCAATATCCAACTGATTTCGGGAGTGTCCGCCGCCTGTCACTCATCTCTCAGTCCTTCTGTTGGCTCAGATGGTGAGTTCAACTCTATCACATTGTGTTTTTTGGTCTCTGCAGTATGGCCCGCGAGGAAAAGTGTCCATCGGACAATTTCAATAGCATTTGCTTATCTATTTGTTTGTTTATTTCATCATACGGTGGACTGTCATTCGTTTTTTTAGGGGAGCATGTATTTTGTTCGCAAGAAAACACGACTCACGAACGATACTGTTTTCTAGATGGCAAGATGATCGAATCACTACAAGTCGATGTCATCCAAGCGAGTACTGTCTGCAACCAGCAACCTGTTCAGAACTACAGCCACGCAAGCCAGACCGTGCAAGTGATCATTCAACATGAAACAACACTCACACAACGAATGTACCCGCCGAACGATCCGGCATACTCGCCCATGGGTCAGCAGACTTCGGGCTACATGTACGACACCCAGCAAGTATATCAGAATCAGCCTATTTATGATCATTACCGTGCCCAGAGATTGGAAGAAGCTTTAAATCCAACGGCACCACCAGAGGGCGCATCGCAGGTTCCGATTTACATCCTGCCGTCACAACCTTTCCCGAATGTACCTCCGCCAGCTTACAGCGGAATGGGTGAGCAACTTCCCGCACCACCACCTCCAGCCCCTGAAACAACAACCCGTAGTGAATCAGTTGCGGTGTCAACCATAGGTGTCCCCACTCCGGAAGCAGTTGGGCGTATGCCTGATGAGGCCGCAGGACCTTCGGCTCCAGTTCCACACAGCAACATACAGGCCAGGAATCAGCAGCCGCAGGTTCGAGGTTCGAGGCTGGTTCCACAGAAAACCAAGAAGAACAAGGGTTCGACGAAAGCGTTGAAGAAACAGATTATCAAAGGGATCAACTTCTTGATATGTTTCCTTGCTATTGGGTTGGTAATCACTGGATGGATGGGCTTCATGTCCCCGAGCTACCGGTACTATGGCTATTCGTTGGGCGCTGGCTGTTGGGTCGGTGGCCTGACCCTGTTTACGACTTACTGTTTTGAGAGTGGCCGTCCGGGTGAAGGCAAACGGCATTTTTTCAACTCAATCCACATTCTTACCATAACTATGATCGTGTTTCTACTGTACTGGCATGGTACCGGACTTGTTGCAGATAAACAATTTTACAAGTGTAACTTCCGAAATGGCGTCCTTTTGAACTGCTTGATCGAACTGGATGGTTATGCTTCATATCCAACTAACGAATCGGATATTAAAAACAGGGTAGCCTTCCATGCTGTCGGAATATCCATCAGTGTTCTTATTGTGATACTTATTTCATGTAAGTGTATCATGGTGAATAAGAAAGCCAAAGTATCACCTTGACGTCTTCTGTACAAAGCCAGTGGACAAATTTGCCGATATTTATTTCCACTTCGACTTCATGTGCGTACGCCTACGTGTATGTTGTCTGTCACTGACATAACCTTGTACGTGCTGGTTACCTAAAACGGGTGTCCCAGAAAGAATTGAGAATGAAAATATCGAATATAACGGTCAGCAGTTGTGCTTTCATTGATGACGAGTTGGATGATTTTACAGGGACTCTGCGAGTAATACAGACGGTGGCCTGACCAAACGGTGTTGACCAAACGCGGCGACTTCCACGAAGTAAAGCAGTTGTGGAGAGCGAGTAAACCGAAGGGGGCGCGACTCACAACTGCGTACTGATTTTAGTACTTCACCAGCGCTATTAGGTATGGAGCAAGGAGGCTTACGATAAACTTTAGATGCCCCATTCTTAATATCCAGACTTCGTTAGCAGCGTCCAGCGTCCACTTCGTCGCGATTGCGTCGCATCGTTGCGATGACATGACAGCGCGTCAGACTAAAGGAGATTGCACTTTAAATAGTAGGCCCTACTCTGGACAAATATATCAAACTTACAATGTTACCGTAATACCATATCTAAACTAAAGATTAGACGAAAATACATGTACGTGTGATTAGGGGTGTTTTTTCGAATGATGGTTAAATGGAATATACATGTACATCACGCGCAATTGACCTACATTCGAGCATTCAAACAGGAAGTGGAGCTCATCTCTTTCTCAAATGCACAGTATAGTTTACGTATGTGACAAAATTGACACTGTCATCTTGCAGTTTTGTTTTAATGTGTGTGTCTGTTCACTAAACTCGTCGACTCGTCAGATGTCGCCCCCAGTTTTTCATAATAATCCAACGATTTGACATCCTGAAAAGCCTTGGTGAAACAGCTTGGACAACAATGCAAACATTTGCCTCCGTAACATGATTCGTCACACGGGTCCCTTTCTGCCCTTTCCCGGCAAGGGACACATTTGAAGACGTAGAGGAAAGCGTCAATCAGTTTCTGCCTGATTTTTGTCGTCAAGAGGCAATAAAGTACACAGTTAGCGCCGCCTTGCAGTGAATTACCAACACCCTGAAAGAATAAAAAAACATGCTTAACCTACTCGATACGTTCCTCAGTTGTGTAAGATTTTTCTGTCAGGGCGGTAGCCACAGCATTATTGGCCCTATTAAAGTATGGAAGAGACCATCACAAGCTACTCATGTTCCTCACTTGGATGGGGTCCTTTACTTGCCCTTGCAAAGCACAGGGTAAGGCACCACGGCAACTGTCCATGCAACGGACGTGACGAGCTAGGGATGTTTTATCCCATATAACCGAGGCTGATTCGAACCCAGGACCTACCGCTTGCTAGGCGGGCGTGATAAACAACTAGGCTATCAAGGCTCGTTCCTCAGTTTCTAAAAGAGCAGTTTTTCAGGACCCCCTGACCCTTTATGTTGATATTTGATACTTACATACTCAGTACCAGTCCCTTGGTACTGAGGGACGCCTCGTTAACATGGGTCATTGAACCATCTTTTCTGAAGAGGGGATTTAGCCCAGTGGTTAAGGCGTGCTGCCCCTGAGTGCTGGCGATTGATGCCTAGCGCGAGGGTCCGTGGGTTCGAGTCCGGTAGGAAGCTATGTCTTTCACCTTAGAAACCCGTTTCTATTTCATGATACTTACATGAAGTGTGATTAATGCCGTGTTAAAGAAAGCCTGGCTGTTTGAGAGATACAAGCAGAACCTCAGCGTCCCCCAGATCCGTAACAGGATAAAGACAGTTGGTATGAAAAGTAACTTTCGGTCGATTCGGACGAGTGCTTGCATCGTGTCACTTTGGATGGAGATTTTGGATGCTCGTTGGCTCTGTAAGATAATGTCTTTGGAATAATACCAAAATCACAGTTGTAAAGGTCACCGAGGTCTGGTATTGGCGGGGTCCAGCTTCTCCTGTTGGCGATGGTCCACATTGCTGACCACACATGCAGCAGGCTGTTGATATCTTCGAATCGGAGTCCTTACACTGACGCTTTTGATAATGATGATGTTGAAGGAGCCAGCCAGCCAGGTTTCTTTGACCTGAACAACTGCGATTTTGGTGTAGATAGGGCCTTCCCCCTCTTCATGTCAAAATTCATGTGTAAGGTCGTCTGGGGAGAACAAGTTCTTACCAGCAAGTAGGCCTACACAACACACGTAGACCTTTCCAACAAAGATGGCGGTCTAACAGTTGTCACCATACATGTATGACGTCAGAAGCTTAATACCATTCAGTGGCCGTTGGAGATCTTACTTACATGTTTGTAAATGTGTACCTTCACGAGTATACATATCAGGGGTATGGTGATATAGGCTAGGAATTCCCAGAACTTGCATGTGAACAGCATCCAGAATATTCTGTGTGGATTTTCCAAATAGACCCAGCACCACCGTACGGATATTTTGGACGAGTCGTATCCGAGTCCGCCGAGGCAGCCAGCTATTAGGGCAACTGCGAGCGGTATGCCCCAGCTAAATGCATGAAAAATCTTCGAGCATCTTGCTGCGAGCTGAGCGTTCGATTTTACAATTAAGAGGTAGAGATAGCAAGTGATTGAAGCCGTCCAGAAGAAAGAAGACAGCTGTCCGAAGGAGATGATACCGCCTTGGATTTGACACGCCAGGGTGTTGGATTGGTAGTTAGCGATGATGCCAAACATGTAGCCAATGGAAGTGATGATGTCGGAGATGGACAGGTAGACCAAGAGTCGACGGGAGGGGGAACGGATCTCCTTGAAGAAGACGTAGGTCAGGATGATGGTCATTGCACCTATGATGGAGAAGGAACACGAGAACAAAGTGGCTATGACGGCGCCAACTGGAACAGAACCATTAAAGGTTGGAGTGTCGTAATCGACGGCTGTTGATGCCATAGCGTCACTGTCGTTTTCCATTGCGTGTTGGCTTGGAAAATCACACTAAAGAAGTTGTTATGATGGTTTGTTGCTTCCCACAGAAATGCCCCTGGTATGGGCCTACACACCCAGCTAGATTTACAGTTCAACAGTGGCTTGATGCATGCACGTTTTGCCCAATCATTTCCTTTGTGTTAAACAGTCGCATTTCCTGAGATACATGTATTTCGTCTCTCATCTCCCAAGGTTATTAGGAAGTCCACAGTGTGTGATGTTTGTCCAATGACAGATTCATTTGAAAGAATTCCGAAGAAAGTTCGGCACTGAAATCCAGGCTGATCATATGGCTAGGCCTCCGTGAAGCTGTCGTGGCGTTGTGTGTCCGTTCCGAATCATTCATCAAAGAAAAATGGCGCCTGAATCTAACGACGCAATCGGAGATCCGGAATCCTGGAGTGGTCGTTCTTTCCAAGGAAAATTGCCTGAGTTCATTTAGGCCCTGTGCTTTCACCTTTTAGTGCTGCGCCTCACACCGTGCTTTTGATTCAAATTGTTGAATCTGGCACTTAACTGGAAGAAGAACTGGAAGTAGTGTACGTCTACTCCATTTCGTTGTGACTCATTACGCGTACTTGAGATTACGGTATGTTATACAAAATGCTAACAGTACACAATATCAATAGCCCGATAACCGTATGTGATCTACGCAATGCGTGGTCATAATTCACCACTGAAATGTGGGTTATCAGTGAAATCCGGTCATTAGGACTCGCCTTCTAAACGGCTAATCTCACGAATAAGATGCCACATTATTACGCAATTATGTCTCGTCTCGACGTGACCTTCAGTTTCGACCAATCTGCTGCCAAAGAACTTTCTCAATGTTACCCCCCCCCCGCCGGTAAATGAGTTAGATAGGACTTGGAGGAATTATACTCCAAGGATAGGACAACGAATCGTTCTTGTGACAGAGAGCAGATTTATTCCCGCGTCAGTAGTCTTGTCACGCAGCTGCTGTTTCGAATCTGGTATCCGCATGTGTAGCAGTACTGTGAAACAAAACGACTGGCTGCGCGAGACTAACGCATCGGTTCTACCTAAGTGGTCGGAATTGCTTTAGTTGGCTCAGCAGCTCACAAAATGACAAGAACAACTAAGAATAAAAAATGAACACACTTTCGTTGATGTGGATTTTTGTAACTTTTTTAATGTAAACTCTATGTACAGTAATGTTTTTGCGTGCATATGATGACGAAAATGTTATATTCGCACTTCACGGCCCTGTTTACTGCAGCTACATATCGTTGTTCACTGTTCTTTACGCAAGGTCCATGTCGAAGAAGATTGCAATTTTGGTTTTGTTGATAATACTGATTGTTTAATACAAAAGCTAACTAACTCGTGTTGTTCGAATAAAAACACGAATCGACTGCTAGGGTAGCTCTTGTGAACGTTTGATTGTAATGGTCGGCGGTGAACTGAATACGGAGCGCGTTCAAGATGGCCGACCAAGATGCCGGCTGCCATCTTCCACAGAGGGCGTCATAAGCATAATTGGCACATACACCCAAGTTTATAGAACGTGGGAATCAAGGGGGCTGATCACTGACCCTAACCCACCATTCTTACCTCCATTTCAATTTTACTGAAGAGTCGGCCATCTTGGTCGAGCTATAGGCCTACCTAAAGAAGGCTTGTCTCCGTCCAATGTGATAGTTGATCCAGGAGAAGGTATTACACTCCGTGTCTTTCTAACATTTGCAACAATATGACTATATCCTGACCGGTTTCGACATCATAAATGTTTCGTCAGTGTGTATATGGTTTATGGGACGAATCCTTGAAACATCGTAAGAATAGAAATTGTTTGATGTCGAATTGTTCATTGAATGACGATGGGAGGTGTTCACATTGGACGAATCATTAATTTGATACGCATTAGCTATCACACCGTTGCTTTTCGAAGAATCCTGAAACGCATGGTTCATGTATTGACCTTGACCTTCAGTGACGTCATCGTCCACGTGACTTAATTTCGGCCAACAGTGGCTGCATATATCATGACATAAATCGTCTTTTATATGTTGGTTTCGCTCTGTGACAGCCTCGGATACAGTGGGCGGTTTAATCTGAAAAAAATGACGGGATGCTGTACCATTTGCGCCTCGTGCTCGGAACGAGGTTGAAACTACGCCATCTAGCGTCAAGCGTGGATATAATTCTTGATTGTTAAGTTTTATCTGATTCCCAGAGGCGCAGATTTGCGCATGCCCACACTATCATTTACAAGAAGTAGATATCTTCGACACGAGAGGGGCTGCAAAAAGTGCTCGAAAATCTGGCGAGCACTTTCGCCAGCGGCAAGTGCATGCATGCAGCGTAGCAACGGCAAGATGTCCTCTTTGTCAGCCATCTTGAATTTCCCGCTTAACACGCAACTCCGCCGACGATCTAGCTGCGACTGACTGCTTGTTCGGCTGGCGATAGGCCGATCGAGGATCCTGACTGCCGACCGCCGTAATTCGTGTTGTGCCGTCTGACAGCCTTGTCGCAACACGTACCTGACCCTCACTTGTTGTACCCGTCCGCCGATAGGAGGCGATGAATAACTCACAGACGAGGACTATTATCCCAAATGCAAATAGGCCAAGGAAACAGTAGAACACTCCGGCCATACTCCAAAAGTCTAGTCGGTCTCCACCGCCGTTTGTGGAAGCTGAAAACGAAGCAGAAGTAGATTTTAAAAGGCGGGGGAACTGCACAGTTTCGAGACAGCGCGAGTTACATGTACGAGATATTACAGCATCATCATTAGCATTGACGTAACCCCTTTGGGAGGCATGTAGCCAATTCCCTTGTAAAGTTTTCTAGTGTTTTCCACATCCCAATGTTTCTTTACAAAAAAGACTGCTAAAAAGACCATAATTTTTCAATGCGGGAACACCAGAGAAACCTGCCACTCTCAACTCATTGCATTTCTGCTCGTTGCTTTTGCCTTTCTGAATGTTTTCTCATTGCTTTTCTGAGTGTACCCCACACAGTGAGGGGAAACACTGGGAAACACATTGTTGTTTGATATCTCACGATATCAACGAAGGCAGTGACTTCGTCTGTTCACTGTACAGTGCTGCCGTCTTTTGGGTGATAGAGTGTGTCGTCTCTTCTTCAAACAGCTCTGATCATGTAATGCTTGGTATCTTGATTCTACTAACCTGCTTCTACAGTTGAACAGCGACCCTTAAACCAGGTCGAATGCAATCTCTCCAACACTCCCTCATCACGCAATTTTATGACCATTTGGTTAAAATCCTGCAGATAGGGGGAGTTCTTCCTCATGCCTAAGCCATATCCGGCTTTTGCAAAAATATGACCGACGGTCATGACATTGCAGGGCGGTGATTGAGCAGCGTACTCCAAGATTGTGGAGTCAAAAATAAAGGCCTGTATCTTGCTCTCGCCTGAAAAGTAGCCAGATCAGTCCAATCATGAATATTTTACACCATGGTTGCATGAATAAAGGGCCGACTTAAAGTTGGTAACGAACGGCTCACATTTTGAAGAAGCTAAGAATGTCGTAGTTTGCCGTGGGTTCTTGCGGCATATGCTGACAGCTGTTCCAAGGCAGCATTTACATGTACATATCAAAATATACCAGAATATCAAATACCTTTATTTTCGACTGACTTCCTAACCTCTGCGATCCCCTCTGTGGCTGTTCCGACACTGGTGTTTTCCCGTACCATGTAATTGTAAACATTGGTGTAGGTTTGGGTTAGGCGACGTTCGAAAAATGCTTCTGGTTGGCTTGAGGCAAGTGTGCCATATTTGATCTCGGTCTGTTTGGAAAGGTCTTCGATGGAAGACACCCCTGTAACGAGAGTGTGAGATTATCACAGAGTAAAATAAAAAACAAACAAACTTTGTGATGTACCTGAAAAACAGCCGGGAAGTGATTACCGTGGACCATTTTGAAGCCCAGGAGGAGCTATCGTGAAAAAACGAAATCAGACAGCGTTGAAAATCGCTTTGGCAAGGCCTCACCTGTATCGAGTCTAGCCACGGTCAGGAACGCCGCCAGGTTTGCTGTGTAAGAAGATGTTATGAAGAAAACGCAGAGCCACCAGGCATTGCCGATGATACGGCCGGAGAGACTCCGGGGTACGGCGTCCGTATTCTGTTAAAAGATGAAGTTCAGAACAGAAATACACGTGACAACGATGTGCAGATCGTTCAGTTAGCGATCTACCACATGAAGGGAAGGTTCAGCCCAGGGGATCGAACCCGGAACATCAGTGGTGGCAGGCGCCGATGTTTCCGCTGCGCCACTGTGACGGCCCATACACTCTAAAAACTAAAGAGTTAAAGGAACTCCTAAAGAGTTAAAGGAACTCCCAAAGAGCCTGTACAGTGAGTGCTCTTTAAAGAGCACTCACTGTACAGGCTCTTTGGGAGTAACACCTAAAGAGCCTGTACAGTGAGTGCTCTTTAAAGAGCACTCACTGTACAGGCTCTTTGGGAGTTCCTTTAACTCTTTAGGAGTTCCTTTAACTCTTTAGTTTTTAGAGTGTAGAATTTACCTTCTCGTCTATGGTTTCATAATTCACAATTAACGTCCTTTTCCTGCATTCAGCAGTGCACTTTGCATTCAAAAAGACAGAACTATACAGATTGCTGATACATAGTAAAGGAACCCTGATTCTGACTTACCGCACTAACTATAGCTGCAAATGCAAAGTGTATACTTTGATAAAGCGACATCGATAAGCTCTGATCCCGCCATCTTGAATCGGAACGATCCCTCCGTTGCGCATAGCGCCCTCTATATCCGTAAGGACTCAAGGTTCCGCAGACCCAGACGCTGACGGCGGCAAGGCAGAGTAACCCCGTGAAACCGAGCCAAAGATTCAGCGAGAATGGCTGAAGGAAGGCGAAGGCTTCTGATTTGGGTTTGGTCCGGCCCATCAAGATGGTGAGCCCGAAGTCCATGTAAGGTTTCGTGAAGGCTATGTATTGTGAACGATCGTAACTGATCGTCAGAGGTGCAACAGCGATGTCGGCCTTCTGCAAACAAAAAAATACTTGCACATGTAGAGTGTGTCACAGAGAGAAACGAGACTCAAAATGGAATAAAACTGTCAGTAGTTGGCCCTGGGAGGGTTAATATGAATCATCACCACTCTTCTCGTAATCCTCACAGAATGTCCGGCAACCTCGGAAATCAGGGCTGGGTTGCACAAAACTCATGCGCTAACACCACATGGTGTGGTGTTAGCGCTAACTTTATGTTAAATGACGTAAAAAGACAAGGAATTTTTACGTCATCTGACATAAAGTTGGCGCTAACACCAAGTTAGCGCTATCGTGAGTTTTGTGCAACCGGCCCCAGGCTTAAAGGCGCTGCTCCATGTGACAGTTTTCTGTCGAATGTTTGCTGTCAGATAGTAACTGTCCAAATCCCGCAGCTAGTGACTGATGACAGCAATAATTGCTGTCATACAGTCACTAGAAAAAATTTGAAAATTAGAAGCTCTGAGATGTGATTTGAGGTCAAGTTCCTGCATTCTGTGACAGGAACAATAAATGATCTTTTATCCCATTTGATTTTGTTGAAAATTTTTTTTGCACAATTTGCCTGGGAGGGGGCCATTTGCACCCCCTGTCCCTATACTAGCTACTGGCCTGCAGATCAATTGTCTGATTAATCTCGAGATTTAAGAGAGAGCAGTATTTAGAGAGAGCAGTAAGACTGAAACTCCCAATGCCACAGTAACTGCTTTATCCCAGTTTGGGAGAAGTAAGCACCCGGTGGCTGATTAGACACAGATGAGTAAGGTAACTGCTCAATTTCCATCCTGCTTTTATTCAGCCTTCTAGAACTACATCAACCACAAATTCCCACCACTACATAAAATTTGTTCGGAAGTTACATTTAGTGCATCGCGGCATATCAACAACCAATTATAGGACAGTGCCGAGTGAAAGGGCTTTTAACGAAATTTGATAACGTACATCATCAAGGATCTCCCTTACGATT
The DNA here is from genome assembly GCA_002633025.1 of Notospermus geniculatus. Lineage (NCBI taxonomy): Eukaryota > Metazoa > Nemertea > Pilidiophora > Heteronemertea > Lineidae > Notospermus > Notospermus geniculatus. The sequence goes on from NMRB01001522.1 coordinate 82,630, forward strand.
CCATTCCATTCTTTCGTTTCGGAGTCCCGTGCACCGTAGTTGCCGTCAGCGACCAAATGGATTTTATATTTAAAAGTCATTAACTTCTTCAGTTCATCCAACAGATCGATACAAAAACCTTCATACTTCTTGTTGGGGAATGCTGTACTGTTCTTGTTTTCCATAACGAACGGTGCTTCCTGAAAATAATGAAGTGTGCATTTGAGTGGTGTTGATCCTTCCAGACCGAATTCCTTCCTTACTCCGCGCCCCCTTGTTACGACCCTGACCGTGCCTCCTCTCATCGTCTTCGATAATCGAAGGGCGATCTGCTCACCACTGCGTTACATCGCACATCACCCTTCGAGAAATAGGCCGGTCCGCGGCGTATCTTGGCACGATGCCAAATTTACCGGTCGACCAATCATATTGCACTTTATATCGGGTCTTCGGCCACCACTATTTGTACCACGATTCAAATTTTACAACACCGGTTCTGATTGGCCTCCTCTTCGAGAGGCAGCGGATACGCCGTGGACCGGTATATTTCTGGAAGGGTGATGTGCGATGTAACGCAGTGGTGAGCAGATCGCCCTTCGATTATCGAAGATGATGCTCACCAGAATAGTAACTATTTGTAGTGTTCTATTCTTTAAGTCCAGTTGGAAGTCCGCTGGCCTGTCATTCGTCCACACAGGATAATGAATGTCGGTGGTATTCGAAATAAAGAGGGCAGGTTTCCTAGTCTCTGTCCAGTTGCCAATCTGCAAAAAAGAAGCCATACTTCAGCAGCTTAATGCTAAGAATCCCCTGCTGATTTTCTTCGTTGCGACTTGCTTTGCAACCTGTTACCTGCGATTGAATACGATCGCAAGGAACTGATACCGGTCGCCGACCGATTGCNTTAAGATGAAGTTTCGTGCTTTCCAATGATATATAACACTAAGGAGTTCATCTCGAAGAATATTGATTTTTGTCTGTGTGAATGTTGGTGTGACGCAGCAAGTGTTCACCAAAAGGCCCATTGAGACGATCCGGGTTATAACTGTGTACTGCTACCAATGCGTTGGACGTGACGTCCAGCATGGCGGCATCTCGTCGCGGCAGTGACGTCACAATCGTCAGTGGGATTCCTCTATTGAATACGATCGCAAGGAACTGATACCGGTCGCCGACCGATTGCCGACTGGAATTGACCACATCTTCGCCATTGGTGGAAATCACGTCTAGCGAGTCCACTACGGCGATGGAGTGCCCAGTTGCAAAGCAAGTCGCAACGCAAAATCAGCTTGAAAATCAATGGTGGATTCCTAGCTTTACAGAGTATTGCCCCTTAGCTACCGCCTCATCGGTCTGTCCTGAAATCTACAAATATGAAATGTACGATATCCTCTTATTCCCGTCTTACCTCTATCCATTTCTTCGGTCCCAAATTGACAATTTCATATTCATTTATAAAGGGGACGTTTTCCCGAGTGAAATTTAACCAGTTCATTGCACCTGGGATGTTTACCTGAAAAAGATGTAGTGTTACATCTTGGAGGAATTATTCTGAGTATAATTCCTCTAAGGTTACATTAAGAATGATAAAGTTGTAGTTTAGGTTTGTAGTCTGATATCAACAACGGTACAGGTGTCATCCGGTGACTTGACACTCAACCCCAGTCCTGAAACCTTCAGTAGAACTCGGAGGAGCTGCTCATTCAGCGTCCACCATGATCATTCTGACCGGTACCCACTTACACCTGGCTCGAGTGAGGCAAAGTAGGCAAAGAGACCTGCCAAGAGTCTCACGCCGACATTGGGATTCGAATCTGGGGACCTCAAGTCCGCTAGCCAGAGACCCGAACCACTAGACCACTGCAGCACAATATGGTGTCCATCCTGACGAGCCTGTGGTCGGAAATATTCCCGGTTTTTGGCCTAGATAACTAAGATTTCAAGTCCATGTACGATGTCTGAAGGATCGCAGATGGACTGCACTACGGCACGGCCATTGAGGATTTCCTTCATGACCGAGAGTTCGGCGTGATGGCCTCCGAGAAGGAGCTAAGCATCGTTTAGCGCGGTTGGACGGGGTGCCAGCGCGTATAGAAATTCCTCACCTCGATGGAGTATAGTAGACCCCTAAGAATCTTACCTCCCGAAGGTATTTGAAAAGTAGTTCACCCTCGCTCATCGGATTTGAAAGCATGGTCGCCAGATTAACTGGGTTCGGCAAATATTCCGTCAGATTGTTACCCGCACGAAGAAAATTGTCTAGTCCATTCGCTATCACCAGGACACTGTCAAATGCCTTGATAGCATAACTCTGAAACGAACAGAACCACCATTAAATGATAAAATGAAGTGATGTGAGGTACATGAACATTCAAACTTGTGATCGGGCGGACTTGCAGAGAATTTCCCCGACGTGCGGTTTCGGCTCGTATGTCTTACCATAAACTCTAGTGATGCAACTCCATTACAGCAGTTTTGCCCAAAGGACACATTCCTCGTTGCTCTATCCCATGCGGTCACGAAGTCAGAGTAGAGTTCACCAGCTCCGTGGCTGGGTCTGGTACCTATCAGACCTCGTAGATGGAGGGGTGTCTCTAGGCAGCTGTTGGCTAGTCCGCCCTGAAATGAACGGTGATAAATGTAATTGAGAAGTGTTCAAACGGGTGGATGATCAATCACCTTAAGTAGGCAATCATATTTGATTCTGTTAACATTGCTGGAATATTGGCGTCTGCATGTTGTTTGATGAAGTGTACATGTACATATACATGATCACTGATACTTTGGTGTTGCTGGCTCTACGTTGAGGCTAATTTCTAGACGAGAACTACATGAGTTGTATGGCAACGAAGCATAATCGCTGTGCGCACGATTATAGTCATTGCAATCACTGATGCTACCAAATTTTGTCGTTCTGCACTGTCAAACACTTCTACCTCCATGAGACTTGGGGAAACGGACAATGTCCGACTACCCCGCCGACTACCTCTTCCAAGTTTCAACCGAACCAAAAACTTTTCTCAAGATGAACTGGACGATGATCGACGGTAATACGAGTGGTCAAATTTGTTGTCCAACGTCTTTACCTTACCGACGAACACTGCCTGGCGAAAGCCCTGGGGCTGTTTGTACGTTGGTAGGACGACGCGATGCGGCGCGTTGCGACTCTGCGGCGCGCGAGAATTAGCGACAGTGCACACACGATCACAAAACCAACATCCAGCTACAATGGGTGATTTCAAAGTTGGTTTTAATAGTGGTTTTACAGTGCTGTATAAAACGGGTGCTAAAACCAACTTTGAAATCACCCATTGCCGACGAAAAAAAGAAAGTGTCGATAAAAAACGCAAGCGTAAAACCAGGGTGCTTGTTCAAATGGAAGGCTACTTTTCCACCCATTCCGTCCAGTCACCCGAACAGGATTGAGTAAAGAGACCGTGAAAGAGAATTACAAACTGGCAAAAGTAACGAGCCATTGGCTCAACGTACATCAATACTGGCACTGAACCAGCGTTGTGTACGTGCATTCGTTCATGCTCATGCATTTTTAGTACTGTAGATTTGGGTGGGAGCCGCCGCGACTTTATAGGTGGCAGCACAGGTTTTGTAATGAAATATTCCGAAAGGCGGCACTGACTGTTAGAAGTCGCGTCAGCTCTGATTCGGGAGGAGGCTGTAAGCATCGGTTAGTAGAACAAAGGAGTAACAATGAACAAATGTGCCTCTTGTTAATATGGAGTCCTTACTATAGATATACATTGGTTTACCGTGCAGTTTTTCTGAAGATCGTACTGTAACGAAAGGAAAGAAGAGAGTTTACGTCATAGAGACAACGTACGTTTATAGAGTTGCTCAACAGTACACCAAAATCGCAGTTGTAGGCTACTGGTCTGACATTAGGGAGTTTTCGCAAAGCCCCCGAAACGCCAACGGGAACGTCTATGCTTTTGTTCGGTGGTCTCTTCGTAGTATCTAACAATGGGTTTGGCGTTCGCGTTGGCGTTTAGGGGGCTTTGCGAAAACTCCCTAATGTTGGGTCCACTTCCACCTGTTGGTGATGGTCGGCATTGCTGACACACGGCAGGCATTTGGTGTCTTCGAATCGAGGCTCTGACACTGACGCTTTTGATATGATAATGTTGGAGGAGCCTACATGTAGGACCCAGTGGCAAAGCAAGGGCCCATCATAAAACCTTGCTAGGCGTAGTTACTTGCTAAAATGTCCCGTTTGTACAGGCCAATACACAACTAGCAACCAACTAAGCTAGCAAAGGTTTCGAATACAGCCGAGGTCTCTGTGACTTCACAAATGTGAATTTGGCACTCCACGTTTTAAAATGATTAGGCCTACTCAGGTTAACAAGGTCACAACAACAACAACGACACGACAACATCTGGCCGGGTAGCAAGAAGATAGGAACTTTGAAAGCAGGAAAGGAACGAAATTCAGGCAACATTCTGAAGCGCTTCTCGGTCTCAGAGCGCTTCAAAATTATCAATGTCATCAAAAATGTGGTTCACCCAGCGATTCAAAAAAATCCGAGCGGGGGAGTAAGGTAGTAGGGAGTTTTCGCAAAGCCCCCATACCAACGCAAACGCCAAACCCATTGTTCGATGCAACGAAGAGAGCACCGAACAAAAGTACAGACGTTCGCGTTGGCGTTTCGGGGGCTGTGTGAAAACTCTATAATTTCTACGCCTGCCTGAACAATTCTGGTCCAGTGAATTGTCACATGATATGTTTGAGTCCCACGTTTATTTTTTGTCACAATCTATTGTTTTACCAAATAATTAATGCTGTTTATCACAATAACGCTAATGGACGAAAATGGCGGAAATTCACGTTCACGTCAATATCCGATGGTAATAGACTTAGTAAAAGGCAGTCATATTATCATTAATTTTATTTTATGCATATTTCATGATGAAAAAATCTGTTATCGGTAGGCTAATGGATTCCAATAATACGTGATCAAAACATTTTTCAAAAAACATTCGATGAGTCGTAAATATTTAATAGCACTGAGCTTTTAATTGATGGCTGCCCGCTTGCCACTTCATTGCCGACAATTGATCTTGCTATCGGTTCGTCCATGGGCAGTATTAGGCATGAAATGTATGCCTGCCGCATGTACAACATCTTTTTGCATTGGTCACTATGCTGCCATGTTGGTAAAATGCAATACATGTACAGTGTGTCCCAAAAAGAACAAGAATTAGAATGGAATAAAATTGCCAGTAGTTGGCTCTGGGAGGGTTAATGTGAATCATCACTGCTCTTCTCGTAATAGCTGTTTAATACTTCCGTTACAGAATGTCTGGCAAATTCGGAAATTACATGTAGGTCTAACTTAGCTGATGTAACTCGCAGTTCAGGGTCTTTGACCTGAAAATTGGTTTATGTCCTGCCGAATTAGGACAAAATTTTGTCATTGAGACTATGCAAATTCTTGAAAGCGACATACCGATGTGATCCCGTCCGTGACCAACCAGGCCCATCCCTTTTTAAGCATCCCTAGCTGTGCCGCTTGTATGAGGACATAGTGGGCGTGTGCGGCAAGACAGTTCAAGATGACGATACGGGTACCTGGAAGTAATATTATAGAGTGTTTGCAAGGCTCCGAAACGCCAACGCGAACGCCAAACCTATTGTTTGGATGCCACGAAGAGAGCACCGGACAAAGGGATAGACGTTCGCGTTGACGTTTCGGGGGCTTTACGAAAACTCCCTATTATAGAGTGTTTGCAAAGCTCCCGAAACGCCAACGCGAACGCCAAACCTATTGTTTGATGCCACGAAGAGAGCACTGGACAAAGGGATAGACGTTCGCGTTGACGTTTCGGGGGCTTTACGAAAACTCCCTATTATAGAGTGTTTGCAAAGCTCCCGAAACGCCAACGCGAACGCCAAACCTATTGTTTGATGCCACGAAGAGAGCACTGGACAAAGGGATAGACGTTCGCGTTGGCGTTTCGGGGGCTTTGCGAAAACTCTTTATGAAACATGAGAATACATCTAACTGATTGGCAAAGGAAGTGGTTTTTGTCTCATAAGACTCTGTAGTTTAAAGGGTGTAGGCCTAGCCCCTCACCCCACCCGTAGTAAAAAGCAGTACAGGTGAATGAATAAGAATGCCCCGTATGCATAAACAATCATACTGAGAGACATCTTCATCAGTGCCTCCCCATTGTCAAGTCGCAGCTTTAAAATCCGTCTATCTTTTGTTGGGGGCATTGGCAAACGGGGGCAGTGAAAAATAGTACGGTTCATCAAAACACTGTAAATCAGTGGGTGCATGACCGGTTGAAGTAATACCTCTATATACATGTACATGTACATCAATGTGCAGAGCAGCGTAGAATAAAGCTGTTATGCCCTTTCCCGTCCTCCCTCTGGTCATGAGGGGACATAATTACAATTGGAGATAGTGGATGTCCATGCGAGTCGAGTATATCGATTTATAGACGTGACCCCAACACTTTCCAACTTCGAGAGTGTGGTTCGATGGCGTCACACGGAATGCTATCGACAGAAACACTAATTGTAGATCATCTTCTCATTTGGGAGTCTGTGTCGATACCGTCACGCCAAAAATGTTTGGCTGTTTTTTTGTCAATGGTTGTCGGAAATCAAAGTTTTTGACCGAAGGTGTTGGCCGATGTCATAAAAGTACGGGAGGCTGACAGAAGCTGTTGTACTTTACATGTACATGTTTATTCGACATCGTGGGCGAATACATGATGTCAAAGTAGGCCAACGGTACATTTTAGTGACAAGTTTGACAGGGAACTGCTTATGATAGCGCTCCGAAACCATCAGACCCATGGGACGCTGATTCAATGCAGTTTTCGTTCGTACGTTCATGTGTTTACCTTTTGAAATGATTGTTTTGAGTTGTCTCGTCGCGCTGGTCTCCGACGCGTTATATGGGGTGTGAAACATGTCGACGCTGGTGATAACGACGGAGTCGCCTCTCGAAGCGAGACGCTGGAACTCTGTCAGGCCATGGCGACCTGAAATGAAAGAGGGAATGGCAAAATTACGCCCAGTATTTGCTTCAGACACATGTTCTGCGACGTGATGAAAGCTGAAATAGACGAGTGAGGGGACGTAATAGACGAGTAAGGGGACGCTTCTGTCTCCACTTTGGGCGGGTCACGTCGAATTTTGAAAACAGGAGAGTATGATATCCTGTAATTTGAAATGTTCATGAAAGAATTGCTTGTTAAATAAAGATACGTGTAAGGCGGTGTAAGGTGAATCAAGATTGAGACAATAGGAGCAGTCAGCTGCGCCTATTGCCAAAAGATGGCAGCAAAGTTCTAGCGGGCCAATACAAAAGAACATTCTCTTGATTGGTGCTCAATCAACCATGAATGGGTCCGCTAGGCATTGAATCGGGCCGTAGTGACACCTATTGGCCAGCTGACTGACAGCACCTACTGGTTGGACTGGGTACATTATGTACTTTGGGGGTCACACCCCATGACGACAAAGTCCAACTACATGTACATGTAGGTTGAAAATGGGGATCCTAGCTACGATAGAGAGCAGCACACCGAAACCCGGTCCTATACAATGGACGCCTTTTGTGAGGGAAATTGATCAGGACCGGGATGCCAGTTTCATTTTAATAGTTTTAACCACTAGTGACACCTATTGAAGAAGTCGGTTAGGGTCCCCATTGAGCAGGCAAGTGGCGGATCTGACTTGACATCTCATGGCAAAGTGTACTTCTGGTACTGTATGGGGTGGGATGGGGTCTACCGAAATGATTCAGCGCAAAGAACTACCCCAGCCGCGGGTTTATCATAAAATTCATTGTTTATTCACATATGCAGATGGAGTCAACTGTTTGCAAACTCATGAAAGACACTCGAGTTACTGTTGTTCAAACATTTGGAACATTATACTTGATATTTCATGGCCATCCATTTAGCTATTGAAACACTAGATGCCTCAAAACTCAATATTAACCTCAAAATACCGGGATACGTCAGTTAAGTGCGAGAGCCGTGCCATTCACTGTTAACACAGTTTCGAGTAACATTAGGATACAAGGACAAGCTAACTCAAGATTCTTCTTTGGGGAAGGCTACCAGTTCGTTTCTATCGGTTATTAACCGGGAAGGCCAGGGACACTGCACTTCACCTGGATGTTGCTGTTTAATTAAGACCGCCCCCATAATGGGGCGGTCTTCCTTGTTTTTACTGAATTTCTCTCTCTCCATCCAATCTGTGGTTTCGCCTGGATAACTGACGAAGTTCGACCTCAATTGCGGCGAAATTTTCAGGAAGTGTCGAGACGCATATTACACAGAACCCTATTGATTCTTGGGGTCATTCGTACACAAATAGTCCGAAAATTTGCATGCATTGATTTGTTTTATNTAACTTTCTGCATATGTTTTTGCATCTTCTGAATGGACATATTTGACTTTGTGAACAAATATTGTAGTTTCTGCATGCATTTTAACTTTGTGCATATATTTCTGTGACTTTCTGAAGAAATATTTTGTCAATCTGGATAGGTTTTCAACTTTCTGCATATATTTTTGTGCTTTCTGCATAAATATTTGTGATTTTTCTGAATAAATTCCCTTTTGGCATTCCATAAATGTGTCCTTCTGGTACTGATGGGGTGGGATGGGGTCTAATGAAATGATTCAGCGCAAAGAACTATATCCCAGCCGGGTTTATCATAAAATTCATTGTTTATTCACATATACAGATGGAGTCAACTGTTTGCAAACTCATGAAAGACACTCGAGTTACTGTTGTTCAAACATCTGGAACATGATACTTGATATTTCATGGCCATCCATTTAGCTATTGAAACACTAGATGCCTCAAAACTCAATATTAAACCTCAAAATACCGGGATACGTCAGTTAAGTGCGATAGCCGTACCATTCACTGTTAACACAGTTTCGAATAACAGTCGGGTACAAGGACAAGCCAACTCAAGATTCTTCTTTTGGGGAAGGCTACCAGTTCGTTTCTATCGGTTATTAACCGGGAAGGTCAGGGACACTGCACTTCACCTGGATGTTGCTGTTTAATTTCGTTCGTTTTCTCTCTGGTTACGAATTCTAAGGTTGAGTATCCAGTAAAGTTGTCAATGTCCATTACCGTACAAGAAAGACGACCCGGGTACATTTACCATCCAATGGACTGAGCCCTTCGTCGCCCATAATGACGGGAACTTGTGATGCCAGGCAGCAGAGATCGTCCGCCCAGTGGGATCTGCTGTGCTGACTGTAAATCCATCCATTATTTTCGCATTTCGCCAACTGGAAATGGGTACTAACTTCCTGTTTAACACGTTTCTCCTTTCAGTCCATTTCCTTGCAATTAGGCCAACCTGGTAATTCACTTGCAGAGTGAAAAAAATTAGACTCTAATCTGGTTAAAGGACTTCATTTGGTGTTCTGCCCGTCTCTGCCGGGATGTCAGTCTCTACTCTCTCCGGGGTCTACGTGACGATCGCTGTGGGGCCCCAGGAGATCTCCCTCACAGACCGAATCGTAGCTTTCTACCTTCCCCCAGTAATGATTTCCATTGGTTTCGTCAGCAATATACTGATCATAGCCGTGTTGTCACAGCGCCGTTACAAGTCTCACCCTAGCTGCCTCTATCTACGTTTCCTGGCCTTCTGGAGTATGATGAATCTCATAGTTAACGTCCAAATCCACTTGATGAGAGTTCACGCTAACGACGTGGCGAAGCTCGGGGACGGGTTCTGTGCGGAGGTCATGGTCGTTGCATACGGCGCAGCAAACATGCTAAGCTGGACTGTCGTCCTCATGACGTTTTCTCGTTTCGTGGCTGTAGTGTTTCCATTGAGGGCAGCCAGCATCTGCACGCTGACCTCTGTGAAGCGCTTTCAGGCTATCGCTTCGGTAATTTTCCTTGCCTTCGCACTACCTCATGCTTTTTACCAGAAATCGGACACCGACGTCACCCTCGGACAATTTTCTTGCAGATTCGACGTGCCTCCCTTAGTTGCGTTATGGTATGAAGTCTGCCATGTTACAATCCTTACCATTATTCCGTTCACGGCCATTATATTTTTCAACATCTGTATCATCATTAGTATTCGATGGAAGAAGGGGGCACGTGACTCCATGACAGGAGGCGCCAAAGCGACTGGAAAAGACGACCAGGCTGTTGTTATTCTCGTGGCTTTGGCAACCGTGTCATTTCTGATCTGCTCAACCCCGTATCTCATCCACGTGACGGTGTGGGACTTCGCCTTTTTCTCAAAAGTTTTGACGGAACAGCAGAGAATCCAGTACGGAATGTCTCAAATGGTCTCAATGTTGTTCTATAGCATTTACGATTGCGTTAATTTTGGTATTTACTTTGTGGCCAGCAGAAGGATCAGAGAGGATTTTAAGGCCATGATGTGCTGTCGAAGACCATGAAGATAACATGACAAGTCCCGGATGCAAGTACAGTCATTGACATTAGTTTATCTACACCTACTCACTCTTAAAAAATTCTTGTCATCGCAACTTGTCTGCGAATATTGATGAGATGCTTTAGTCAGCCTGACGAATTACGTCATTCATGACACAATTTACTTGTCATGGCGAGTCGCACATCTCTGTGACGAGTTCAGTTTATCCAGTTGACAAGGTCTCTAGTTATGGCGATAAGTTGCAGGTGGCAGGACATTATTGCGCATGCGCTTCCCTCACA
>NMRB01001522.1:96260-126368 GCA_002633025.1 Notospermus geniculatus
GATGAAAAGCCAAGCCTTCAATATTAGATGTTGCTAATGCAACATTGGTCTCAGTCTAATTTTCGGACAGAGCCAACTCCGAAATTCACCACATACAAAACTGACCTTCAGTGACGAAAGGCTCTTCTTGTGATCAGTGGGGGTATGGATGATGGAAGTAATAGCTGTACTCAATGTCCAAGCGCCTGCTTCTTGTACAGGATAAAACTATTAGATCCATCGACCACATTCCCATCGATCACAAAGAGACGGTGGACTGCCATAATAGACAGGATTAGCACCTTTCCGACTCCGACTCCGACTTCAACTACGAGAACGAATTGCAGTCCGCTGTGGACATCCTTGATAAAAACGAGTTGGTAGACGTTTTCAATTCATCAAACACCATATATTGAAGGCAGAAAAATTTGGCCTTATAAATCGGAAATAAGGATAAATTACGAATATTGAACTCGTAATCCTAGTCGTTACGACTTGAAATACGACTATGATATTTGCGATTTAGGTGCACTTCCGATTACGAGTCAAAATTATTCTGCCACAAAGTTATGGCATTTTACGATTTGCAAACGTCTATCAAATCGTTTTTATCAAGGATGTCCACAGCGGACTGCAATTCGTTCTCGTAGTTGTAGTCGGAGTCGGAGTCGGAAACGTGCTAATCCTGTCTAATATCATGGAGGCGTCCACCACTGTGTAAGTATTGTCAATTAAAAAATAGAGAGATGGTTGACGCGAGTACTGACGCGACGAGCAAAAAGAGCAGCCCTCGATCTAATACAAGCAGTACCTGCGGATCTGAACTTGTGGGCCGAAAAACCTGACGCCCATTCTCCGTCATTGGTGCTGATCGTAATCTGCAGCTTTATTCTGATAAGAATCCTGCAGCAGTTTTTTCATAGATCTGAATGCTGCTGCAGCTTCTGCTCAACAGAATGCACTGCACCTCCGCTGACTGATAATGCGTTTTTTCGTAGCTGACAGGACGTGCCAGTGCAGACGACAAGCTTCTAAACAGCGTGTGGTTTTTAGCAACAACTGTGTGTACTTCGTTTGTCACCGGCATTAACGACACCAAGGAGCTGAATTTTTGGGAATTCCATAATGTCATCATCGGACGACGTCGTTACTCCAGTATCTGATGCTCCTCGGAATGCCTCGAACCTCGACCAGTCAATAATATCCCTAACGGAAGAAATTTTGGCCTTCTACCTCCCGCCAATTTTCATCACGCTTGGTTCGATCAGTAACATTCTTATCATTGCGGTGTTATCGCAGCCCCGTTACAGGACAAGCTCAAGCTGTCTTTACCTGCGTTTTCTTGCGTTTTGGGGTCTGATGTATATCACTTGTGATATTGAGGCCCATTTGATGACAGTCTACCCCCTTGTGGTTGTGAAGTTAGGAAAAGCATTTTGTGCCGAGTTCGCCATCGTTGGATACAGCTCTTCAAATATGTCGAGCTGGACGCTTGTCTTAATGACATTTTCTCGGTTCATAGCTGTTGTTTTTCCACTGAGGGCGGCGAGCATTTGTACGTTAGCATCCGTGAAACGATTCCAAGTTGTTGCTGCAGTCATTTTCCTAGTCTGGGCTTCGCCGCACGCCTTTTATCAGACGACAGTATCTGATGTCAGTCTCGGTGAACTGACTTGTCGGTTCGACGTGTCCCCCGCAGTTGCCTGGGGGTACGAGTTTGGCCACGTTGCGTTGATTGGCATTATCCCATTTATACTGATAATATCGTTCAATATATGTATCATTGTAAGCATAAGGAGGAAGAAGATGGAACGGGAAGCCATGACAAGAACTGATACGGGAACGACAGACACCGACAGCGCCGTCGTGATACTTGTGGTAGCTGCGACCATCTCCTTCCTGATCTGTTCGACTCCATATCTCATCCGGGTGACCGTTTGGGACGTAGCCCTCTTCTTTGGGGGCTTGACAGAGGAACAGAGAAAGGAGTATGGAGTATCACAGATCGTCGCGACTATGTTTTATAAGGTATATGATTGTGGCAATTTCGTCATTTACTTTGTCGCGTGCAGAAAGTTCCGAGAGGACTTTAAGGCGATGTTGTTGTTCAAGTCAAGACGCTGTGCAAAATAATGAAACATTCAGGTTCAGAGGTTGGTCATCTACATTATGTGGTCCTTTAAAAAAATGCTGATGTACAATGCCTAATGTATGAGTTTGTTCTAACGCAAAAAACAACGCATTCAACCTTTATTCTAGGTGCATCAGTAAAGCCCAGGTCACACTGTGGTTTATACTTCGACGCACGACCATCGGCGTCCGACGCGCGATCAAAATCTGGACGCCGACCTAATGAAGTAGGCTTATGTCGGCGTACAGATTTTGATCGTGCGTCGGACGCCGATGGTCTTGCGTCGAAGTATAAACTAGGCTTTAGGCGGGTGAATCCCCGCGAACTAGAATGAAATGGTCCATGGACCATGTACACACCTCTTGTGACACGGGCTTAACACTTCTTCTCAATACACCTGCCTTAAAGCATCGGTATACACCACTGAGAAAGTTGTTGGTATCAGATTCCGCCAAACAGAGTACACTCTTGTGGGAAAGTAAAAGGACAGCAAGTTATCCTAAATATCTCAAAAAATACTGGAGCTACAGCAATGGTATTTGCACTCAGTCTGTAGCAACATGTTGGGCACAGAACCCTGGTGTTTTGACAAAAATCAATTTTAATTAATTAAGAGAAAAATGACATTTTGTAAAATGACTTTTTTCACAATTTTTGAAAAATNTTAGCATCCGTGAAACGATTCCAAGTTGTTGCTGCAGTCATTTTCCTAGTCTGGGCTTCGCCGCACGCCTTTTATCAGACGACAGTATCTGACGTCAGTCTCGGTGAACTGACTTGTAGATTCGACGTGTCCCCTGCAGTTGCCTGGGGGTACGAGTTTGGCCACGTTGCGTTGATTGGCATTATCCCATTTATACTGATAATATCGTTCAATATATGTATCATCGTAAGCATAAGGAGGAAGAAGATGGAGCGGGAAGCCATGACAAGAACTGATACGGCAACGACAGACACCGACAGCGCCGTCGTGATACTTGTGGTAGCTGCGACCATCTCCTTCCTGATCTGTTCGACTCCATATCTCATCCGGGTGACCGTTTGGGATGTAGCCCTCTTCTTTGGGGGCTTGACAGAGGAGCAGAGAAAGGAGTATGGAGTATCACAGATCGTCGCGACTATGTTTTATAAGGTATATGACTGTGGCAATTTCGTTATTTACTTTGTGGCCTGCAGAAAGTTCCGAGAGGACTTTAAGGCGATGTTGTTGTTCAAGTCAAGACGCTGTGCAAAATAATGAAACATTCAGGTTCAGAGGTTGGTCATCTACATTCTGTGGTCCTTTCCTTTAAATGGTTTTAAAAAATACTGATGTACAATGCCTGATGTATAAGTTTGTTCTAACGCAAAAAACTAAGCATTCAACCTTTATTCTTGATTCTAAACTTCAGTAGTGCGTCAGTAAAGCCCAGGTCACACTGTGGCGACTTAGACGGGCGAATCCCCGCGAACTAGAATGAAATGGTCCATGGACCATGTACATACCTCTTTCTGTCATTACACTATTATGTCCAAAGGGGTGAGCACATGGTCCATGGACCATTTCATTCTAGTTCGCGGGGATTCGCCCGCCTAAGTCGCCACAGTGTGACAGGGAACACTTCTTCTCAGTACACCTGCCTTAAAGCATCGGTATACACCACTGAGAAGATTGTTGGTATCAGATTCCGCCAAACAGAGTACATGTATCAGGAAATAAGAGTAAGGAATTCTGAAAAACTACACTTTTGTATGAACAAAGGCGAGATCATTTCTATTTTTACCAGCAAAGGTATTGTTTGGATCAAAAGTCGTCGGGAGAAGAGGTCACACAACGTTGTTTCGTTGCAGAGATTTTGCTGGAAATCTTCGCTGATTGCCCGTTGTGAAATCTGCATTAGCAAGAATTCCTAACTGGAATCTAGTGTCGATCTAGGCCGACCATGTCGACTTTGAAAACCGTTGTTGCTGCAACTGTCCGGGAAGTTCGCTGGATTACATCTGAGCTCGACCTGTCCATATCCCTCACGGATGAAATTTTGGCCTTCTACCTCCCACCAATATTCATCACACTTGGATCAATCAGTAACATTCTTATCATTGCGGTGTTATCGCAGCCCCGTTACAGGACAAGCTCAAGCTGTCTCTACCTGCGACATTTATACTGATAATATCGTTCAATGTATGCATCATTGTCAGCATAAGGAGGAAGAAAAAGGAACGGGAGGTCATGACAAGATCTGAGAGACGGACGAAAGATAATGATGACGGTGCCGTCGTGATACTTGTGGTAGCTGCGACTATCTCCTTCCTTATCTGTTCGACTCCATATCTCATACACGTGACTTACTGGGATTTGGCCAATTTCTCGACAGATTTGAGTGAAGAACAAAGGAAACAGTATGGATTGTCACAGATCGTCGCAAATTTGTTCTATAAAATCTATGATTGTGGTAATTTTGCAATTTACTTCGTTGCTTGCAGAAGATTCCGGCAGGATTTCCAGTCGATGCTTTCTTGTAAATCGAAGAGTCGATAAAAATGATTGAATGATTTTTGTGTGATTTTTGTGCAGTTTTAGAACTCACACTCTGAATATCCACAGTAGGCCTATTGATTCTCCTGGACCTCTCTGCTGCCTTCGACACAATCGAGAAGCAGTACTGGTTCTCCTGGACGTTTTTGCTGCCTTCGACACAATCGAGAAGCAGTACTGGTTCTCCTCGACCTCTCTGCTGCCTTCGACACAATCGAAAAGCAGTATTGGTTCTCCTCGACCTCTCTGCGGCCTTCAACACAATCGAAAAGCAGTATTGGTTCTCCTCGACCTCTCTGCGGCCTTCAACACAATCGAAAAGCAGTATTGGTTCTCCTCGACCTCTCTGCNACACGTAGCCTTGATTACCATCATTCCATTTATACTGATAATATCGTTCAATGTATGCATCATTGTCAGCATAAGGAGGAAGAAAAAGGAACGGGAGGTCATGACAAGATCTGAGAGAGGGACGAAAGATAATGATGACGGCGCCGTCGTGATACTTGTGGTAGCTGCGACTATCTCATTCCTTATCTGCTCGACTCCATATCTCATACACGTGACTTACTGGGATTTGGCCAATTTCTCGACTGATTTGACTGAAGAACAAAGGAAACAGTATGGATTGTCACAGATCGTCGCAAACTTGTTCTATAAAATCTATGATTGTGGTAATTTTGCAGTTTACTTCGTTGCTTGCAGAAGATTCCGGCAGGATTTTCAGTCGATGCTTTCTTGTAAACCGAAGAGTCGATAAAAATGATTGAATGATTTTTGTGTGATTTTTGTGCAGTTTTAGAACTCACACTCTGAATATCCACAGTAGGCCTATTGATTCCCCTCGACCGCTCTGCTGCCTTCGACACAATCGACAAGCAGTAATTGCTCATATTTATTGTGGTAAATCGTACCTCAAGAGAGAAATGAATATGATTGGCCGAGACGGTGACGTGAGCTGTGGACATTTTTCAATGTCTTCCGGTTAGATCCTATTTTTGTTTCGACTCGCGAAATACATGTACGTGTATCGGCATGTTTAGTATGAATACAGTCATCAAAATGTTGAGTGGAATAGAGGGAATATCATGTTCAACAAGTTGTGAATGCTAGGCCTACCTGTCACAGTGCCCATGTTGATGTCATTGCTGCGGTGACCTCAGGCTAGCATAAGGGACCATGCAGTTCAAGAGCAGCATATATTGGCATGTGGATTGCGCCCCCCCCCCCCAATACTACAATACAGAAAATGGGACCCTTCTTGTCGGGGGACAGGCCGAAATGTCACCCTCGAAAAAGCAGTGTTGACCTCGGCCCCAAAATACAATGTACTGTCATAAATGTATGACACTATATTCATTACTACATACATGTATTGTATAGCTGCCTTGATTCTTTGGCCTTGAATTCTACACTGAAATACTAGTACATTACAAGTAAAAAACATCTCCACTATACTTCAAAGCATCAGTCCACCAGAGTAGGGCTATCGAGAAACAAGAGTAACGATATCACATATCACCCCTTTATTTGAACAAATGTAGCTGCGTGTTCAGCCAAGCAACGCACGTGTTAACGACTTCTCTTCAGGCTTGGTTGGGACCAACTGTCGTCGAAGACGAATACACACATCCTTGTGACTTTCCGTAAGTACATCATGTTCAGTGCTAGTATTCTGCCGTCCCCAGTCCAGAACGAATTTGAAAGAAATACGCTATCACGTACACAAGTATATATCTCGACGATCATCTCGAGCTACACATGTTCCTTACACGAATGGAGTCTTGTACTTGTCTTTGGAAAAGCACAAGGTTTAAAGCACAAGCACAAAACACAAGGCACCACGGCTTATGTCCCTTACGACGGACTTCAAGAGCAAGGGATCATTTATCCTATTTGGCCCGGAATTCGTACCAGGTGTGAGAGAGAAAGAATCGAATGCCCCCGTCTTCACGATGTCCCCTGCATTGTATGTCATCACCGGATTAAGGGTGTTGGTCTCTCTAGAGTAGATTCTATTATACCGAGACCTGCCGCTTGCAAAGCGAACGTGATAACCACTCGGCTATCAAGGCTCCTCGTGATGCATTGTATTGACGATGTTGTTTCGGTACTTTATTTGCTACTTGAAAATGCTGAGTCTGCTGTCAACCGGCTGTCCAGATATGACGTTATCTGGTTTCGTTTTTATCTTTTGCAGCTCTGATTCGCTCTGATTGTCGAAAGTAATTAAAGAATCCAGGAAATTAAGGGAATAAGCAACCAATATGACACCTATTGATGAACACGAAATCCTTGAGAACATTACTATCATTCAGCACCCAGTATCCCTCGCGGACAAGATATTAGCTGTCATCCTGCCGCCAATTTTTATGTCAGTTGGTTATGCTAGTAACATTCTGATCATATGCGTTTTGTCACACCGTCATTACCGGAACAGTTCCAGCTGCCTTTATCTACGTTTCCTGGCCGTTTGGGGGATATTAATTATCACCGCCCACATGCTGGTTCACATAATGTCCATACACCCAAATGAGGTGGCGAAGTTGGGGGATGCATTCTGTGCAGTGTTAATGTTTTTGGGGTACAGCTCAGCTACTCTATCGAGCTCGACCATTGTCCTCATGACGTTTTCACGTTTCGTAGCTGTGGTGTTTCCACTGAGGGCAGCGACCATCTGCACCCTGACCTCTGTGAAGCGCTTACAAGCTGTCGCTGTTGTCGTCTTTATCGCCTGGGCAACACCACATGCTGTTTTCCAAAGAAAAATGACAGGCGTCAGTCTTGGACAGTTTGCATGTAACTTTGAGGTGCCTCCGTTGGTGGCCTTGTGGTACGAGGTCGGCCATGTTACCCTTATAACTATCATACCCTTCACAGTAATAATATTTTTCAACGTCTGCATCATCATTGTCATCAGAAGGAAGAAAGGTGTACGTAACACAATGACACGTAGCGAGAAGGCGACTGACAGAGACGACAAGACCGTTGTCCTACTTGTGGTTCTGGCAACTGCTTCTTTTCTCATATGTTCAACTCCATATCTTATCCACGTGACTGTTTGGGATTTCGCCTTCTTCTCAAGACAGCTAACCGAAGAGCAGAGAAGGCAATATGGGATGTCACAAATGGTCTCGATGTTGTTTTATAAAGTATACGAATGTATTAACTTCGTCATTTACTTCGTTGGCTGCAGAAGGTTTAGACAAGATTTCAAGATGATGATTGCCTGTAAATGGACGAAAATATGAAATTGTCGTGGATGTAAATGCTAATGATCATGAGGTGAGGTGACGATCGAATCCTCAAAATGTATACGCCTACATTACAACGCCTATACGGTTCAATTTTGTTCCCTGATGTAAAAAACATGCATGATGTGTGCAATAGGACCTGAGATAAATGGCTGTTTTGGCGACCATATTTGAATTAAATATGGTGGGCAGGTGGAGCAATTTTTTTTGCCATTCATCATCACTCTACCACAATTTTGCACATGGGGACAAAGAGGCAACAGAGAGGTCGAGGAGAACCAATACCGCTTCTCGATTGTGTTGAAGGCAGCAGGAAGGTCAAGGATCTTTAGATTGTGATTTCAAAATTGTTCCTGTTTGCGTACAAGTACACGTGGATGTACACGTACGTCTATTGCCTTGGGCTTCTTGACTTAGATGCGGAAAAGAGACATCAACAGCATTATTCAAAACTTTAATCTAGTTTCGTACACGTCAAATTGTAAATCAGATATTGAAGATTTTAAAAAATCTAAAACAGTGTTTATTCCATATGTTTGCTGAAGCATTAGTAAAGAAAGTCACGGCCAGTAATTTAAGAAGCCTTTCTACGAATCCAAGTGTCGGCTTAAATTACACATACTAGCCTATGTAAATCGTGCCGTTGTGCACGGACACGTCGAGCGTTTTATTTCTTGGTATAGGTTGAACAGCCTGCATAGATACAGCCATTTGTGGATAAGTCGAGGAGAGCACTTGCATCTCTTTGCTTGGTGGTATTCTCCTTCGTGCTCGTGGTGAGTATCGCAATATTCTGCCCATTTTCGTAAATGATGCTGGAATGGATGCAATGGACGACGAAGAATGCGGCTGTACTACTGACGTTGATAGGTTTTCCCAGGCAGGGCAATTCATTTCTTTACCGATTGATCATCCGATAGAGCTGCTTCGGTTTACTCTCGAGGCTTAAAGGACCACGGTATAATATTGCCACTTTTTCTCGACAGCCGGCGCCACCGCGCCACTCCCCAACCCGGGGACGAACTACGTTGTCGGCAAATTGACCCGATTTACTACGTACATTTTGTAATGCATTTTTGTAGTTTGTCTTACTGCCGCTAGGTGGCTCCCTCCGCAGTCAAATAACGCATTTGAGATCCAATACCATGCTCCTTTAATGGTACCACAAAGACTGTCGCACTACAGCAATTCCGAGGGGAAGCTGTGGCACTGTGGTTGAGCCTCTTAACCAGCGGCGTGTTTCTTCGATAACGGTACCGTGGCTCCAGCTATGCTGATACAGCTGTCATCGAGAACTTTTCACCAGTTCATTTTTCTGTGAACATGATTAATATCTGTAAAACCTGGATGCACCTTCCAATATCCGGAATGCTACGATCAATCCGGAATGCTACGATCACTCCGTGTTGTGCCTTTGCATCGATGATGTTGTCTTTCGTACTTTTTGCTGCTCGAAAATGCAGAGCCTGTTATAATGACGTCCTCCCTCATTCTGGTTGTATTTCATTTTTTTGCAGTTATCTTAGGCTGTGATTGTCGGATGACCTCAAATAAAACAGGAAATTAAAGGAATCAGGATTGAAGCAATATGGCATCAAATGATGAGCACCAAACCCTTATGACGACCGCCTTCATACAGCACACAATATCCCTCTCGGACAAGATATTAGCTGTCTTCCTGCCACCAATTTTTATATCTCTTGGTTTTGCGAGTAACGTTCTCATCATATGCGTTTTGTCACAGCGTCATTACCGGAACAATTCCAGCTGCCTTTATCTACGTTTTCTTGCCTTTTGGGGGATTTCAATTACCATCGCCCATATGCTGGCTCACATAATGTTGAAACACCCAGACGCAGTAAGAAGGATGGGGGACGCATTCTGTGTTGCGCTCATGGTCTTTGGGTACAGCTCAAGTAACCTATCGAGCTGGACGGTTGTTTTCGTGACGTTTTCCCGGTTCATAGCTGTGGTGTTTCCACTGAGGGCAGCCACCATCTGCACCATGGCCTCTGTGAAGCGCTTTCAGGCTATCGCCGTTGTCGTCTTTATTGCCTGGGCATCGCCACATGTTTTTTATCAAAGGATATTTACGAACGTCAGTCTTGGACAGTTCGCTTGCAAATTTGATGTGCCTCCATTAGTCGCCTTGTGGTACGAGGTCGGTCATGTCACCCTCTTGTCTACAATTCCCGTAACTGTGATTATTGTTTTGAACATATGTATCACTATCGTCATCAAAAGGAAGAAATGTGTACGTAACACAATGACACGTAGCGAGAAGACGACTGACAAAGACGACAAGACCGTTGTCCTACTTGTGGTTCTGGCAACCGTTTCTTTTGTTGTATGTTCAATCCCATATCTTATCCACGTCATGGTTTGGGAGTTCGCCTTCTTCTCAAAAGAACTAACCGAAGAGCAGAGAAGGCAGTATGGGATGTCGCAAGTGGTGTCGATGTTGTTTTATAAAATATACTATTGTATTAACTTCGTCATTTACTTCGTTGGCTGCAGAAGGTTTAGACAAGATTTCAAGATGATGATTGCCTGTAAATGGACGAAAATATGAAATGCTACTGGTAAGGAGAAGTATTTTATCCAAAATAGAAGCACAAAAAACCATACACAAAATGATGGTAAAACGTAAGGTAGTCTCCAACTATAAGGAGAAGTAACGATGAAATCATCAAAATTTATACATTAGGCCACGGTTCCATTTTGTTTCCTGATGTCAAAACCTGGATGAAGACACTTCATTTACATCGCTATGTGCAAAAAGATCTGCGATAATATCGATAAATGTATGGCTATTTTGGCAGCCATACATGTATTTGAATTCAATATCTGCTGCTAAAAGAACGGCTACAGCAATTTCTGCAGTCAGAACAACTTATGAATTTTGTAACCTCTAAAACCACGCTTCAACTAATCTTCAGTGGTTGTCGTTTCAACAGACCACACTGTTGTGGAAATGCCTGGAGGCCGCTCATTTGTCCACGACCCTCCTTCTAATGCCTCAGTCAAAAATGCAGCAGTCGCCGGAGGATATCTTGACGTTGCGGCCTGGGCCGGATTTTCCCACATATTATCTTTCACATATCCTTGAATAAGATGGCTTTCGACGGGCACCCCCGTGGGACACTGGCCAGTAATCGGCCGGTGTCTGTCGGATTTTGTTCCGATTAGTTGAAAAATGGTTGGCCGATACCGTCCAGTCCACCATCGACGTCCCAGCTGGTATCTGCCCGTTGTCCATCCGGCAATCGGGAGATTTTGTAGATCGGCGATTTTGTAGATGCTGACGGGTGGCTAGTGGGAGCCTGACGGGCGTGTCAAGGATTATGAAGGGTCCCCTAGCGAGCTGGGTTTCAGCCGCTACTCGCCGCAAGAAAATAACTCCGAGTTATTTTCTTCGATCACCTAAAAAGCGGCGCGCTACCGAGCTCAGGACAGCCATAGATGTCCTCGGGCCACCGGCCGGCAACTCGTCATTCATTTCCCCTCTTTTTAGCCCGTTCGGGCGTCGGAAACACATCCTTGGCAGAATCGGTGGAAATGTGACTGTAGCATATGCCTCAGTCACAAATGCAACAGTCGCCGGAGGATATCTTGACATCGGTGGTTTTTTGCGACGTCGCGACCTGGGACGGATTTCCCACATATCTTCCACATATCCTTAAGATGGTTTTCGACGGGCATCTCCCGTGGGACACTGGCCAGTAATCGGCCGATGTGTGTCGGATTTTGTCCCGATGACTTGAAAAATGGTTGGCCGATACCGTCCAGTCCCCACCGATGTCCCAGCGGGTATCAACCCGCTGTCAGGATCCCCTAGCGAGCTGGGTTTCAGCCGCTGCTCGCCGCAAGAAAAAACTCCGAGTTATTTTCTTCCGATCCCCTACATGTATAAAAGTGGCGCGCTACCGAGCTCAGGACAGCCGTAGATGTCCTCGGGCCACCGGCCGGCAACTCGTCATTTCCCCCTTTTTTAGCCCGTTCGGGCGTCGGAAACCGTGGCAGGATCGGTGGAAATGTGACTGAGGTACATATAAGCAGGGCTCTAGTCGTCCAATAAGGTAAATAAATACACATTGATACTACATGAACTTAAACTGCCAATTATGTGCATGAGGTATGCCTCAGTATCCCTCCCCAACGTGACAAGACTGGTGTCCTGTCCAACCATACATATCCAGTGGTAACACGTAGGCTAGACTGATACTATGTCGAAACCTTGGCTGCCATCCTTTTCATCACTTGGAAGTTCAACGCGCTGTTATAGCGTGACTAAAGCCTAGCTCACAAATCCACCGGGCGCCGAACGATTTTCCCCACCCAGCGGCTTGCCGTGGATTTTAGAGACTGAAACTCGGATCTAAGATGAATTATGCCGAAATCGCCTCAATAGATAAGCGGAAATCAGACTGGATCAAACTGGGCACTGTAGAAATTGGCCAAAATGTCTGTTTTTACTCGCCGTACGGGCCCCGGAGTGGATATGTGATTGGGGCTTTACACTTCGTCAAGTAAGGTACATGTACCATGTTTCAACTCATTCTTTTATGTGTACCAACAGTCTTGTTTAGTTTAAACATATTTTTATTCTAGACATAATAAATGCACAAGAATAAGGTTTGGACAAAGGTTCTTACATGCAGAGGGAACTTACAAACAGTCTTGTCGGGCATGATTGAAACGTCCGGATACACTGATCATGATCAACCTCGCCTCCATGAATTAGCGTTTATACATGTACATTGATCGCATCTGTAAACCTATGAACGAGGTTGTCTAAAGGTCAAGGTTACGTCGGCCGCCACGAGATAGAAAACACAATGGGCCGTATTCCAGAACGTTCCTTAACGTTAAGGTTCACCTTAAATCTATTGTTCTCGATGGTTTTACAATAGACTTAAGGTCGACCTTAACGTTAAGGAACGTTCTAGAATACGGGCCAAAGTATACAGTGGTGCTTTAAGAAGTCTATTGTTTGCAGGACAAGTTACATGTAGGAATGTGGGTTTCCGGCATCTGTACGTGTACGTGTATTTCGCTGCGGTGGTCTGGTGGCTCGGGTCTCTGGCTAGCGGTCATGAGGTCTCTGGTTCGAATCCCATGGCGTCGTGAGAGGATAGGCACGTCTCTTTGGTCCACTAAAATGTGTAAATGGGCATCGGTTGGAAATACTCACGCTGTAGCGCCGCATGACCAGCTCATCTGCTCAGTTCTACTGAATGGTTTCAGGATACACTGGGCCGGTTAAAGTTCGAAGTCGGATCACAACCTCTACCGCAGTTGATATGAGACCAGGGAGGTTTAGAAATCAATCGATAAACGTATACGTTAACGACAACGTTATTTTTGTACCAAAAATGCATATAAAATCTGGTTAATGTGTAGTATGAAAAATAACGTTGTCGTAAAGTTTACGTTTATCTTTGATTTCTAAACCTCCCTACCCTAACGTAAGCTTCAAGACGACGATATTGCCACTTTTTCTCGTTGCATCACTGACCGAAACTGTCGTTTTGCCTATGGTCTCAGTATTGGAGAATGGACGATTACAATACGTGGATACCCTAGGAACGAGAGTTGCTCTTACATGGTGCAAGGTTGACAAGCGGTAGTTAAACAATATTACTGAGCTTCTGCAAGCGCCCGGTTAGGTTCTACGACGACGTTTATCTATTGTGTGAGTGCACCCAAACAATAGATAAACGTAGTCGTATGGCCTAACCGGGCGCTTGCAGAAGCTCTCTATTGTCAAAAGAGGGCTCCCTAAAGCGGGTATGTTTAGCGCAGGATACGTGGGGAATGCCGTTGCTGGCATGAAGTAAAACATCCTCGGTTTCAATTGAGTTTTCAAAGTTCAGGAACGTGTACGTTTGCAGAAAATCATGGTCCTAAATTCTTCCCTGAACTTTCTGCAAACCACAAAATATATGACGAAGTTCACAGTGTGATAAACATTGTAGAACAAAATGGACACCATTTGGGATATCCCATAATGCCTTCTTTGCTCTTCGCTCAGAACTGTTGAGAAAAAAGCAAAATCCCAAACGGTGACATGGATGAGATACGGTGTTGAACATACGAGAAAGGAAATATTTGCCAGGACCACAAGAAGTACAACAGCGTGGTCATCTCCCTCCGTCTTCCTCTCGTTTCTTGTCAATGTATTACGTTCAGCTTTCTTCCTTCTGATGACAACGATGATACAAATGTTGAAGGAAATGATCAATAGAAATGGAATGATAGTCAGAAGGCAGACGTGGCCGACCTCGTACCCCCAAGCGACTAGTGGCGCCACATCAAATTTGCATGTTAATTGTCCGAGACTGACGTCTGTGTTTTTCCTTTGATAAATTGCGTGAGGCAATGCCCAGACAATGAAGGTGACGACAGCGACAGCCTGAAAGCGCTTCACAGAGGTCTTGGTGCAGATGGTGGCTGCCCTCAGTGGAAACACCACAGCTATGAAACGTGAAAACGTCACGAAAACAACCGTCCAGCTCGTCAGGTTTGGCGTGACGTATCCCAAAACCATTGTCTCTGCACAGAATGCGTCGCCCAACATGGCCACTTCCTCTGGTCGTACTGTCATCAGATATAACTCAATAATTTGAATCAGAAAGAGAATCCCCCAAAATGCAAGAAAACGTAAGTTAAGACAGCTTGCATTATTTCTGTAGCGTCGCTGAGACAAGACGACTATGATCAGCACGTTACTTGCAAGACCAAATGATATGAGAAAAGGGGGTAGGTAGAATGCTATTATCTCATCTGAAAGGGACATTTTTTGATGACCCACGACGGTAATAAATTTCGATTCACTGACGTCCATTTTCGATAATCTTCCGTTCCTGCACTTCCGGTGAACGTATTGCTTTTAGACGAACTGCTAAAACAGAAAAAGATGTTAAATGTCGGGTAGACCTACATCTGAAGTTCGAGTTAGGATACCTTTTGCACTCAGATCCTGTTCATTAAACGCTTCAAAAGTTTAAACCAGCCTCGATTTCGGTATATCGATGTTTTGTTGGCGCGATTCTCGTAATCGCCGACAGTTGTCACTCCGGCGAAGTACCAACCATCAGCGTGTATGAGGATCGACCTCGATTTGACAGCATTCTGTGTCCCCCTAGTCTGGAATACCTGGCACAGGTCTAAAATTACTGTAAACTCGCTTGTTTAAGGTCACTGATAGATACGCATTCCATGCCCACCCAAAATGAGGCCCAGTTCGCCCTTGAGGTCGCAGCCAAAGGCTTTGAAGCATTTTCGCTGCATGGTTGAATGGGCCTGGAAAATTTTTCCTCTTTTTTCTATTTTTGGCCTCACTCAATAGGAGCTGTCACTCAGTTGACCAATAAGAGTAGTAGCCTACGGTCCAATTCAATGCCAAGCGGACCCATTCATGGTCGACTGACCACCAAACAGGAGAGTTGTATTGGTCCGCTAGAACTTGGCTGCCGTCTTTTGGCGATAAAAGCGGCTGACTGCTGCTATTTTAGTATTAGCCAATCGTTGTAGACAGGCGATGAACGCTATCATGCTGGTCGGTACCACCGGCTGACCGGCGTTGTGCCTACATTCCCCAGTTTCTGTGAGGTATGTAGGCTCAACTGGGGCAAACCGAGATGCTTGGACAAAGCAATCCCATTAAAATGATCGACGATAAACATCCGTTGACCGGGGCGCAGCTAACACATCGACAAAACACAGACCTACCTGTACGTCCCTTCTGTAATGAAGCAGTTTCTACAATACTTAGTGCATTTTGAATTGATACATGATATGAGATATAATGTTGTCGTCTTCCGCAATGCAGCCGTGGAAATGCAGGAAGTTATATCGTCGATTGTGAGCCTTCCATCCATTTGAAATCATATTCTTACAATGAAATATGAATCATGCATGTTAAAGTCAAATTTCTCGTGGGCAATTGCATGATAGGTCTCGCGATTCATTCGAAAGTATCTGGTATTTATCCGCGGTCAGATTGCCAAGGCCAAATTGATGCTATTGGCTAAAATGCAGACAAATATCAAAATGTTCAATCGTTGTTGCGCATGTATGAGAAAGACCTGTGTTTCAAATATCGCCGAGACTTCAGAATCTTGTACCTTTGCAGAAAACCACGGCCTTGAAGTCTTCCCTGAACTTTCTGCACGCCACAAAATATATGACGAAGTTAACACAGTGATAAACATTGTAAAACAAAATGGACACCATTTGCGATATCCCATAATGCCTTCTCTGTTCTTCGCTCAGAACTGTTGAGAAAAAAGCAAAATCCCAAACGGTGACATGGATAAGATACGGTGTTGAACATACGAGAAAGGAAATATTTGCCAGGACCACAAGAAGCACAACAGCGTGGTCATCTCCCTCCGTCTTCCTCTCGTTTCTTGTCAATGTGTTACGTTCAGCTTTCTTCCTTCTGATGACAACGATGATACAAATGTTGAAGGAAATGATCAATAGAAATGGAATGATAGTCAGAAGGCAGACGTGGCCGACCTCGTACCCCCAAGCGACTAGTGGCGCCACATCAAATTTGCATGTTAATTGTCCGAGACTGACGTCTGTGTTTTTCCTTTGATAAATTGCGTGAGGTAATGCCCAGACAATGAAGATGGCAACAGCGATAGCCTGAAAGCGCTTCACAGAGGTCTTGGTGCAGATGGTCGCTGCCCTCAGTGGAAACACCACAGCTATGAAACGAGAAAACGTCACGAAAACAACCGTCCAGCTCGACAAATTTGGAGTGCTGTATCCCAAAACCATTGTCTCTGCACAGAATGCGTCACCCAACATGGCCACTTCCTCTGGTCGAACTGTCATCAGATATAACTCAATATTTACAAGCAGATAGAGAATCCCCCAAAATGCAAGAAAACGTAAGTAAAGACAGCTTGCATTATTTCTGTAGCGTCGCTGAGACAAGACGACTATTATCAGCACGTTACTTGCAAGACCAAATGAAATGAGAAAAGGGGGTAGGTAGAATGCTATTATCTCATCTGAAAGGGACATTTTTTGATGACCCACGACGGTAATAAATTTCGATTCACTGACGTCCATTTTCGATAATCTTCCGTTCCTGCACTTCCGGTGAATGTATTGCTTTTTGCCTAGACGAAGTACTAAAAACAGAAAAAGATTTTGAATGAAGACCAATATGGATAGGGTAGGCCTACATCTGAAGTTCCAGTTAGTACCTTTTGCAAATGCTGAACGTAATCAGTCCCAAAGTCTACGTTAATGGTTATTTTCAAGTGATTACCATTGGCCTCCACATAAACCGTCGTTGACCAGGAAGGAAGTGAAAAACATCGACAAAGTAAAGTGCACTGTGTGCATGACGTATGCGTCAGTATCCCTCCCCTGGCGGGGGAATCTGGAACCAACGTGTTCGACTGGTGTCCTGTCCGACCCACACACCGCAAGTGGTAACACCAAGGATAGACTGATACTGTGTCAAAACCTTAGGTGACAAAAATGGCCCTATTCTTTTCATCACTTGAGAAGTTCAACGCGCTTCCATAGCGTGACTAACCCTTCATCAAGTAAGGCACATAAGTCATACCATACGTCAATATGTTATGTGTGGCATTAATCTCTATGCCTAACTTGTAACTGAGATTATTCAAATTTGAACAGTCTTGTTGAGCATGCATGAACGAGGTTCGCAGGTCATAGGTTACGGCATCCGCTTCGAGGAGATAGAAAACTTAAATGGTGTACAGAAATGGCGTACATTGGCTCTTTAATACGTGTACGTACCTTCTGTAAAGAAACAGATTTCTGAATCAAATCGAAAATACACTTGGTTAAAGTTGTATAGTATGTAGTCCTCCTTTACCAGTGTCTTTGTATGCGGCCTCGGAAACGAATGAAACTATATAGCCCACTGCAGATCAGTCCACCCACTTGACATCATGCGATATCGCTGTTAAATTTGAGCCACATACAGTGTACTGAAATCCAAGTAGTACAATGGCGAAATAGGACACGCATCTCCAAACAAAATAAGAAACGTTCTTGAATGTCAAACCTCAACGTCGCTGAGACAACAACTACATGTACTTGCATAATCAGTGACAGTAGCTTATTCGCAAGGTCACCAGATGATATCAGAAAAGGTGGTAGGTAGAATGCTACTCACTGATCAGTGAGGGGCATGATGACGCACGACGGTAACTATGTTTGATTGCTCTATGTTCATTTTGATTGCTCGACGTCAATTTGATTGTTTGACGCCAATTTTGATTGCTTGACGTCCATTTGATTGCTTGACGCCAATTTTGATTGCTTGACGTCCATTTGATTGCTTGACGCCAATTTTGATTGCTTGACGTCCATTTGATTGCTTGACGCCCATTTTGATTGCTTGACGCCCATTTTGATTGCTTGACGTCCATTTGATTGCTTGACGCCCATTTTGATTGCTTGACGTCCACTTTGATTGCTTGCGTCCATTTTGATTGCTTACGTGCATTTGAATTTTATTGCTCGACGTCCATTTTGATTGTTAGACGTCCGTTTTGATTGCTCGACGTCCATTTTGATTGCTAGACGTCAATTTTAAAATATTCATATTTTTTCACACGTTAGCCTAATGTTATGGACGAAATATGAAGATACAATGTATTGTCAGTGTCAAATGTAGATGACACACATCTTGGATTCAAAATAATTCAATTATCGCTTACGGCAAATAGAGAAAATCATTATCTTAAAATCTTCTCTAAACCGTCGGCATGCCACAAAGTAGACAGCAAAATTAACACAATGGTAAATGCTGTAAAACAACATGGCGACCATCTGTGATATTCCGTACTGGTTCCTCTGCTCTTCTGTTAACGCCTTCGAGAAAAAAGCCAAGTCCCACACGGTAACGTGGATGAAATATGGTGTTGTACAGATCAGGAAAGAGACGGTTGCCAAAGTCACCAGTACCACGACAGCCTGGTCGTCTTTTCCAGTCGCTGTGACGCCACTTGTCATGGAGTCACGCTTCCCCTTTTTCAATCTGAGGCTGACGACGATGCAAATGTTAAAAGATATTATCGCTGCGAATGGAATGATGGTAAAGAGTGTGACATGGCCGACTTCATAGCCCAATGCAACTGACGGATGCACATCAAATTTACATGAAAACTGTCCTAGGCTAACATCAGTGTTTGATTTCTGGTAGATGGTGTGAGGCAATGCCCAGAGACTGAAGATGACGGTTGTAATGATCTGAAAGCGTTTAACAGAGGTTAGCGTGCAGATGCTTGCTGCTTTCAACGGGAACACCACGGCTACGAAACGAGAAAACGTCATGAGGACAACAGTCCAGCTCGACAGGTTTGTCGTGCTGTAACCAAAAAACATGACCTCGGCACAGAATGCGTCCCCCAACTTGGCCACCTCACTCGGGTGAACAGTCATCACGTGGGTCTGAATGTTGCATGTTAGATAGAGTACGCCCCAAAATGCAAGAATACGTAGGTAGAGACAACTGGGGTTGTCCCTGTAGCGGTGCTTCGACAAGACGGCAATGATTAGCACGTTGCTTGCCAGGCCAAGTGAGATCAGAACTGGGGGAAGATAAAAAGCTAATATCTCGTCCGTCAGTGACATTGTCCGACGATCGGCGACCATAGTAACGAGAGACTGCGGCTCAGCTGAATCCATTTTGAGAAAGATTTTCCGCAATTCTCGTGACGTACGCGCCGTAATGTAACTTCCGACAATCGGAAAAATAGTGATGGTTGTGGTAAGGCAGACGTGCTGAAAGAAGATAGATTTTATTTAAAGGAGCCCAGTATTGCGACTTTTTCTCTACAGCCGGCGCCACCATCGCCGTGCACGCCACTCTCCAACACCAGGGGGAATCTACGTTATCGGCAAATGGACCCGATGAAATGATTTTTGTACCTCGTATTGCTGCCGCTGGGCGGCTCCCTCTACGTCGGCAGTCAAATTACCATGAAGAGATCGTATCCCATCGCATGCCCCTTTAAGTAATGTCAACCGATATTTGTGACTGGACCAAATTTCGGGTACGACAAGTCGGGGCCCGTTTTCACAACTGCGGATTCCGCCGCGTTTTGCGGCGAGCGGGGCGGTTTCCACAGGCATTGGGATAATTAACACGCGATGTATTGTTGAGCCATCAAAGGATTATCCAAAGCCCTGTGAAAACCGCTCCGGCCCCGCACACTACCACGGCGCAATCCGCTTTAGTTGAAACGGGCCTTTAAAGCCCCACTGTATTGAATCTGAAAAACGCAAATCATCGCCGCGATTCTTGACGTCAGTGCACGACGTCACGACGTCAGCGTAGTGTAAAATGTACTACGCTCTGTCTGAATACATTAGAGCCCTCCCTGCAGTTTTTTTCAATGTGTGCTGGAAACTAGGCCTTGATTCTCTGAAATACCTATCAGGCAAGCATTTTGGTGACCTTCACGAGGCTATGAAACCTCTGTTTGCATTCTCCTAACATTTTGAAAATATCGTAAAATTCAATACAGTGGGGCTTTAAGTTATTACACGTCATGTACGTACCTCTTTGATTGAAACGACTAACACAAGCCTACACAGTGGGCTCCTTCTCTTCATGTTCCACGAGAAGTAGTAATTTGCAGCTTCCACGTTATGCACGGTAAAAAGCGAATGAACTTTTTGAAGAGTTGAAACCAAAAACTTTGAAATTGGACGTTTTTCGAACGCCAACTTTTATTTTATCTTGTGCCGTTTCGGATGACCACGGAAACTCGTGTATTATTTGCTAGGCCTCTTATTACAATGCCGACACACTCGTGAAATAAACTGTGTACGTACAGTAGTACATCGCTTTAAAGCCACACTGTATTGTATTCAGAAAGTAATTACGTCCTCTGACTTTTAGTGTAGTGTAAAATGTACTATATGCTCTATCTGAATACATTAGAGCTCTGCCTGCAGTTTTTCGAAGTGTGCTGAAAATGACGGCTTGATTATTTGAAAAACGCATCAGGCAAGCATTTTTGGGACCTTCACGAGGCTATGAGACCTATACCTGCACTCTCCTAACACATTGAAAATACCGAATATTCAATACAGAGGGCTGAGGTGTGAACTAAGGTGTGATATACATGTATATCAATATTTCCATCGCTTAATAGCATTTTCAAGGTCGTCACACCTGCGATAATGAAAAATAAACGTCGCATTTACATTATTGTGCATACACTATTCACATTTGAGACGAATTGATGCTTATCACAACATATGAAACCATGAGTAATATATTTCTGATGATACCTATACATCAATCATTGTGACACTCTGTACCCTGTTAGAATACCTCATTGATGCTAATAGCTTGGTGGTTAGCGATCAATGAACGGAAGCTTTTTCATCATAACGGCCATTTTACCGAAGTCTTGCTAATGGCATGATGTTAATGAAGGCTTGATTGAGGCCATAGAAACTAATGAACGATGACACAGGTTACATACCGGACATAAGCTACGGTTACACCTATTGAAAATACCCGTGTTTTTCCAGACCCGTGTGTACGAAAAGCCTAGCGAGAGGTCACACTACTACATTGTAGTTAAGTAACCCGGCGACAGGTGCGCTGCATGCACTGACTCTTCGGTCATTTCTGCATTGGCACACATTCTTGGAGGCGCGAAAACTGTAGCCGTGCGAAGAACTAACGTACACATGGGTATTTCGAAAAGCACGGCGAGCTTGCCGTGTCTCAAAATCCCGTGTTTTTCAGACACGGGTTTCTCGAAGCCAGGTGTAACGTTTTTCAGTGAGGCCGTTTTTCTGTGGGATTCCCATTGTTCGGAACACACTGGGAAACGAACTCGCTGTTTCTCTGTGTGTCGCCCATTGTCCAGTCGCCGCTTATTCCGTCAATCTATTGTATTGTCACACTGGCTCACGGGCCTCACTGAAAAACGTTACACCGGCAATTCATAGGTGTGACCGCCAAAAAACCGGGGATTTCATGTAGTGTAACCACGGCTATAGATTATCGCTTAGGTGATAAACGGTGCAGTTCTTGATCCTTTTGTTGACTACATTGTTGGTTAAAAAGATTTGTTTTTAGAACTCATTAATTCAGTGGTTGTCCTATAATCCGTCAGTCCCATTGGCCTCCATGGCAAGCCAAAGCGGAAAAATGTCAGAACTGAGATTTTATTGTCAGAAACAATATTTTATGGTCAGGACTGCAAATTTGTCATAATAATCAAATTGTTACCAGAATATTCATAATATTATGATATCATAGTGCGAGAATCACTTCATATCTTCTCGTGAATTTTGTCAACGCCACTGAACATCTTACGACGTAGGCTACGCTGTCACTCGTCCCCAGTGTTTAGTTGGCCATAGACTGATATAGACCAAATAAACACTGGAATGATTGGCGCCAAAAGTGAAGGATCATCAATAGACGGCGCTGTGCGACGAGGGAGCCAATCACAAGACATCATCACATGTTTAACCGACGCCGCCAAACACACTTTCTGATTGGCAGAGATACGTGAACAAAATGTACACTAAATATTTCATATACTTGCGGCAGATTTGCAGCAGTGAAGTGAACGTCGGACGTCGTCACCCAAATGAAAATTTAGTACCTAGTAAACTTCCTGTTATGTTTCCTGAGTGTGTACACGTAGCCCCCCCCCCTTGATTTTTACACGTTAGCAAAATGGTGCTTTTCCAAGCAATATGCGAATACAAACATTGTTAGGAGGCTTCAAAATGACCCAAGAACGATATGCTAAACCTCATTAAGAATGAATAATTGATATCTGTTGCGTGATGACAAGATATTGGGTTTTCTCATGATATACTACGGAAAGGTAAACTCTGTGAAGCTGTACAACGAACGTCGTTAAAACAAAATGATAATCTTTATTAATGAAAATGATTTGTTGACAAAAAGCATGGTGTACGCCTGTGATGATTTTATCGATGGTTCAGTGTATAATAAGCAAATATCCGTGATACTTGTGGTCTTAATCTACCGTGACACCAGATAAACTAACAAGTAAATGCTGAAAAAAACTTGTTTCCGCAATAGGTGGCGGCGCAGGATATTGATATCAAAGAGGTCCCTACCGTAATCTGTAGAGGAAGTTAAGATGGCCACTCTGGTCCAGTGCATCCTGACTACGAACTCATATAAGGCTTTACTTTGGAGGGAATCTGGGGAACTCATCTGGAATGAAATGTACCAGTTAAGCCCGCAGTCCACTTATGCCCCATCACACTGAGCTTGTTCTCAGTACACGTTCTAGCCCGTTTTATGATTTTTTACGGACGGGAGAGGACGTTTTGAGAACTAGCTCAGTGTGACAGTACTTTTAGGATTTTTCCGGTACTAAAAGTTATAAATGAGGCTCATAAAGGGTGATTTCGGTCATAGGTCACCGATTTCCTGGATGAAATGCATTACGAACACCCATTTAAACCCAATTTATAAATTTTAATATAATGTATTTCTGGAGATGGTTGGTACCTCCTGCCAGTGTGTCTTTTAGCATATCATGTAAGATCGAAAGAGTTTTGGTGCACCTTGAATTTTTAAATTTCCACTTCGTAGATACGAAGTGGAAACGAAAGATAAATTTCAAAGTTTAATATACAACGTATCTCTATCGTCATGGAAATGAAGTCCAATTTCGTATTTCGTAATTCGTTTTTCGTCAGATTTGCGAAAAACTCCCTATTGATGTACACGGGTCCATGCTATCGATGTATTGCATGTTAGGCGTAAGAGAAAACCTCTGTTAGTCCTCGATCGCAGTCTGTCATTGATTCTGTCTAGCCTACGACTTTGTCGATCGAAAGATATCGAAAAACGTTTGTCTTAGAGACAAGGGTTTCCGATATCAGACTTTATTGTTTAGAGAAGGAGCGTGTATTTTTTACACAAAAGATGAGTGGACTCCATCCGCTAGAGGAGAATTATCCTACACTGGATGGTCTTTGAACAAGAACGAAAATCATGCGACGTTTGAAGAGACTGCAATCCAAGTGTAGTGTATGGGTGGTTATAACCGCAAATAAAGAGGTTACAAAATAAAGACGTTGTTGTTGTCATATTCTCCATATTCTCTAGTCGTTGTGGTGATCTCGAGTCGTAGCTTAGAAAGACGAAAGGTGGCGCTGCAGTCGTCCACACGAAGAATGACGAAACCACCCGAAGTGTTACGATTGATACAGCGCCACCTCGCGTCTTTCTAAGCTACGACTCAAGTTCATCACAACGACTAGAGAATATGACAACAACGTCTTTATTTTGTAACGTCTTTATTTGCGGTTATAACCACCCATAGTGGAAGCCTGTTTTCAGTATGTTTTTTTTACCTTCAGGAGATATGGATAGAATTTATAGAAGCTCGAGAGATTTGGGTCTGTTGCAGAGGGTGCGATTTGAGGAATGTTCATTCCTTGGCAAATGGGTTGGGTCGCTTTCACGGCGGTTGAGGAATCGGGTCCAACAATGAAATAGGCGCCATGTTGGATCAGCTCAGCGACTGGAAATTAAAGATTGAAATTTGATTAACCAGTTAATTAAAGATGTCTAATGGCTTGCCATTTAGAATGAAATATTAACATCAGCAAGTGCGCACTTCCTTATCAGTCTCTTGGGACATGTGTTTTTTGCTGGCCGGGTATGTGAAGAATGAGGTTGGCATTGAGGCGTGAATATTAGGGAGGTTGAGAAATCAAACGATAAACGTAAACTTTACGACAACGTTATTTTCATACTACACATTCACCAGATTTTATATTGCATTTTCGGTACAAAAAATAACGATGTCGTTAACCTTTACGTTTATCGTTTGATTTCTAAACCTCCCTAATTTGATCCATCCAGCATTTCGCACTTTTCTTACGTGCAATGTGAAAGTGAAGAACGAATTTGTGGCAACATTATCGTATTCTTTTAACCCTTTACTTCCTGAGGCAATTTCATACCAAATTCAAGCTCCACGTTTCGAGCTTACCTGCCGTTATACTACCAAATGCATTCAATTCGCTGTTTACTATTCTGAACTCCGGCACTAAGTCTATGTTAGGAAGAATCTGGGAGTCCTTATTCACTCTTTCCACGGCCAGCTCTACTGCTATCTTGACGGCCTTCCCGTAAAAACCCGTCTCTGGAATAACCACGCCTGGAAGAAGGACGTGTCATCGCATTTAGACGATACATTTATACAGGATCAAATAATGTCATTCGTGATGTTCATCATCGGATAATCGCGATTTGGCTCATGCTGTGGGTAAATCGATATCAAGTCGGTAATGAGATGGCCGATCAACCCATTTGCTTGATTTGGTAAGAGACTGAAAACGCAGCTTTCTGCACCTATATCGTGTCACTAATGTGCATGGACCAGATATCTTGATCCTTGTCATTGGCACCTCATGACCTTGTCACGGCCGTACCAAACATGCCAAACTACCGCAGATTTCCACCACCATCGAGACGTTCATGGTACATGTATGTTGAGCCTGCAACAGGTTAAAGCGCCACTGTGTACATGAGGTGTGCCTCAATATCCCTGGCGGCGGAATCTGGAACCAACGTGATGAGACTGGTGTCCTGTCCAACCCATACAAAGTCAGTGGTCAAACCTAGGCTAGACTGATACTATGTTGAAATCTTTGCTGACAAAAATGGCCGTCATCCTTTACATCGCTTGAGAAATTCAACGCGCTGTCATTGCGTGACTAGCTCTTTATCAAGGTACCATGCGTCAACCCATTCTTTTATGTGTGGCAACAGTCCCAATGCCTGATTGGTAACTTGGATCATTCAGATAGGTAGATTTGAACAGTCCTGTCGAGCGTGCATAAACGAGGTTGTCTAAAGGTCAGAGGCTACGTCGGCCACCACGAGACAGACAGCTTTAAGAGCAGACAGACGATTGTAATTAGCATGATCACAGCAGCTATTGACATGTTGTTTTGCTTGCAAGCTTGATCATAATTCCTTTGAAAATCGATAAAATTCACCTGTAGTTTGTTTAAACGCACTTTATTTTTGAAACACAAAATCGTGTCGCTTCCGTTGCGCTCATATTTATCACTTTTTTGTTGGATTCTTCCGGCCTAGGCGCTAACGTCGCCTCACACAACTGATATTCTCCCATGCGATCGGTACGGTACTTCAAAATAAATTCAGTTTAAAATTGTTTCCTCCCATAGAGCGCTCAAGAGTTGAAGGAAGTATGGCCCAATTTAATAATCAATATCTCGGTTTACATAGTGAATAATGCTCAACATGCTCAAACAACTGTTAAAATTGCAAATCAAAACAAAGCAATGTTGCTTTATTGCAATATAATGCACATAAATGTACATGTACAGCGTTGTTTCCAAATAAAAAAGCTTTCGACGATTAAAACTATAGACGAGTCAAACAGGAAAACCCTTACGAAAATGTGACACGTGTAAATGACATTACCACGTGGTAATGGGCGAAATTTACCCATTTTTGTGTACATGTACTACTTTTACACATTTTTGGTGTAAAATTCGCCCATTACAGCGTGGTAATGTCATTTACATGTGTCACGTTTTCGTAAAGTAAACTACACAACTCAATGTGGTTACACTTTACTCCTCGAAGGAGACGCCCTTGAAAGATCTTAATTTGACGGAAACATTGAGGGTATATTTGATGTTGGTTTGTTTGAAAACTGTTAGTGTTCGTTGCTTTTAAGTCACTCCAGGTCGTTACTTTCCAACATACCGGTAAACAACAAGTAAAGCATGTAAACAACTCATCATTAGCTGTCTGCATTTTCTGAATAAGCAAAGACAGCCTTTCTGAGTGTCCAGTTGACCATAGGTATAGACCCACTAAACACTGGCATGATTGTCACCAAAAGTGAAGGATCATCAGTAGACGGCGATGCTTGACGAGGGAACCAATCATAAGCCATCATCACATGTTTAACCGACGCCGCCGTAATACACTTTCTGATTGGCTAAGATAGGTGTACAAAATGTACACTATATATTTATACTCGCGGCAGATTTCCAGCGGAGATTCCCCGAATCGGACAGGTAACGCCGTCTATTAGTGATACTTTGAGGATCGCATTATCTGAAGCAGTTTCAGAGTGCGGGTAACGGAGTGGGTAGGTGTTTGAAACTGCGAGAGTTTACATTTTGTTGCACTGGGTTACCATTATGATTCTACTAATAAAACATCATTATTTACACTTCCATTTACAAAAGAAACTGCACTCGCAAGTTGCAATCAACCGCTGAATTCATGTGGAGTAGCCTATTAAAAGTTTATGCGTCCATGGCATTATTGTTCACATGTATTTATCACCGCGTCAACCCGGCTTCTCTGTGGACATTTTGTCGATACATTTTTTTTATATATTTGCCCGCTTTTTTCAACGACTTCGTTTTCATGAGAACCGTACGAATAAACTGACAAAACTCAGTATGTGCTAGCAATGAATCTTTTTTTTCTGTCTGGCATTGCACTCTACAGATCTACATATTCTTATAAACAATCAGAGAACGAAAACTTTTGCAAGCAATTCAGTCGAATTGCGTTAGTTGATATACAAAGTCATGTAAAGCTACAAAAACCCGGCAATAACCAAGCGAAACCACCCCTTCTTTATCTCTACGAACGAGATACAACGTGTGCATTCAGACTTTAACTTTAGATTGAAAACGAGTGCAGATCATCCACGGTAGTTGCCTACATGCAGTGTCCCTATCGCCGGTGTAACATCTGCCAATGTTCCCCATCTGTGAGTGTTCCCCTCCTATTCTCTGACGGAATAAGCGGCGACTTGACAATATAATGCATGGGCTAGGGGGGTTCCCGTGTGCATAAGATGTACCCTAAGTTACTCTACTGTTTCTGAGAGGGGAGTATCCATATTATAAGAAAATCTTGGGTAGACTTTCTCAAACCCGGCAGCAAGTGAGAAAGAGACCCTTAAAGTTAGGGTACTGGAAATAAAAAGGGGTCAAAAATATGATGTCATCAGATCATATCAATATTGGTGTCAAAATGTAGGTCTGCGAGTGTACTTCAAGAAAATATGTGCCCCAAAGTCAGATTTGGCCCGTGAGCCCCTACAAAAGGGGTTAAAAAAGGGAAAAATCCAACTTCGACCTCTTGCCATTGGCTTCAGGGGCAACTTCAGCCAATAAAAGTTGATCAGTTACACTCAGATAAGTAATACCTTCATTTTGATACCCATCATGACATGGTTACTTTGGCCGAAAGTCCTTAAGGGCCAAAACAGGTAAAAAAGGGTCGAAAAAAGGGTCTGTGTATACCCAAATAGATCGTGGTGTCAAGATGGGTATCAAAATGTAGGTATTACTTATCGGAGTGGAACTGATCAAATGTTATCGGCTGAAGTTGCCTCTGAAGCCAATGGCAAGGGGTCAAAGTTGGGATTTTTCCTTTTTTAGCCCCTTCTGTAGGGGAACAAGGGCCTGATCTGGCCTTGGGATGCATATTTCCTTGACGTACACTCGCAGACCTACATTTTGACACCAATATTGATATGATCTGATGACATCATATTTTTGACCCCTTTTTATTTCCAGTACCCTAACTTTAAGGGTCTCTTTCTCACTTGCTGCCGGGTTTGAGAAAGTCTACCCAAGATTTTCTTATAATATGGATACTCTCCTCTCAGAAACAGTAGAGTAACTTAGGGTACATCTTATGCACACGGGAACCCCCCTAGCCCATGGACTAATAGGGAACACACAGAGAAACATGTCGATGTATCTGCCAGTGTTTCCCAAACAATAAGGGGGGACACACTCACCCACAGAAACACTGGCAGATATAATACCTGGTTAAGGAACTTATTACCAATCGCATTTTAAGAAGTTTAACTGCTCGCCGTGTCAACGCCGTGTTTTTTCTGGTTCGGAAAAACCCCGTGTCTCAAAAAGCACGGGAATTTTGGATAGGTGTAAACCAGGCTATATATCCCTAACCATGTTGATCGATCTGTTTAATACACGACCGAAGGACACCAGGTAAAGCTGACTCTAATGACCAATTAGTTTCCTAAATTTGTTTCTTTGATAACGTATTCGTAATGGGAATGGGTAACCCTGGGCCAACACTCATTCATACTTTACTTGGTAATGCATTGTTAATCTGTAAATATCAATCAAGCTCAGTACGCATTTGTAACATGGGTCCAATTACGAGAGTAACACTAAATGTATTGTGTTTACGTGGTTAAATAGATATATCATATCATATTATTATACATTTGTTGACTTGCACGAGGTTCCTCTGAAAAAGGATGACCCAACGATGTAATGAGTTTGTTTAGTCACTTTTACATGGTTCACCTCATGGGAGAAAGAACGACCTGTAACAATGGACATTTTGCTACGAATTATAACGATAATAGCAGTACCATGAACAACTGGAGAAAATTTCGTGGAGGACCGCTTAAATGGCTTTTTAAAGTAACGTCACTTTGAAATGTCTATTTTACTGGGGAATGCGGTACACAAAATGGCGGCTGGTGCATTTTTCTAGTGCTTTATTCTGATATTCGTGGAAAGTGAGAAAAATGGGCCTATAATACAGTACAGCCTTTTTTCATATAAAGTGTCATACTGGTAACAGATACATTGGTATCAAAATGATGCTGACGACTTCCTTGTTCTATTGGTATATTGTGTTAGGAGTAATCCCCTTCTAGTTCTGAGATGCTTTGTGATAAATTTTGGCAAGTGTTCAAAAATGACTGGCGGTCAAAGCATAGGCTAAAGCTACGTTAAGGCTGCTTTTCCACGAGACGTTTGCGGACGCGGTTTCGGTGGCGGGAGCGGGTGCGGGTGAAACAGCTATAAATGGGAAATACGTTGGTTCGATTTTTTCCACCCGCGCCCGCCTCCTATTCCGCGCCCGCAAACGCCTCGTGGAAAAGCAGCTTTAGCTGACACGCGGAATGCGGATTGCGGAACGCGGAAGCGGAAAACGCAATGCATTTTCGCATACAACATATCGTTGCGCCGGGGATTCCGCGTCCCTATACCGCATTCCGGATGTCTGGTAAACGCAGCTTAACGGGTTCCCGTTGAATCATAGTATAATCCCTAGGCACTTCGCATTATTACCCAGTAGTGGGGAACTGAAGGAGCAACTAACTCAGAATCGAACCGGCAGCCTCTCTGATACGAGTATG
>NMRB01001522.1:126666-155184 GCA_002633025.1 Notospermus geniculatus
TTGGATGGGGGTGGGGGAGACTATGAGGGACCAGCTCGACCGATCCAAGGTTTAGCCGGAACTATGTGTTCCGAGACGTGCCTGCTTGGAAGAAGCAAGGGAAGGCGAGGTGGCTGAGACAGATCATACGAAGGCTTGGCGTTCTCCGTTGGGGCAGGCGGGTAGGAAAGTTTGACCTACCCAAGGTGGTTTTCACTGGAGCCCGAACCAAGTGTTCAGAGCACAGGCACCTGACGTGAAAGTCAAAATTACCAAATCTCACTCCCCCAAAAACATATGGTCAGGGGCAAAACATATACAGGGTCAAAATATCGTGTTGCTCAGGAATGTGTTCAAATTAATGTTGCCAAGTACACGCAGCTTTACATAATCAATTTCATTTTTGTCTGGGAAGTTGACCTATCGATTTTGCTGGCATCTTTGATTTTGCATTCCACTCCATAACTTGAGAACCGCTTGGTCAATAAACTCCACATTTCAGTGACGTACACGTATAGTGTTATGGGTCAGAGCAGGTAGCCTACCCTATCGATTTTAGCTGCGCTCCTGTATCCACTATGCCCGTCAGGTGGCCATCTGTGATTTTGCATTCCACTCCATCGCTTGAGAACCACTTGTCTCAAACGAACTTCACAGTTAAGAGGCACAGTCGGCTACACAGTGATATTGGCGGGAGGTGCCATTTTGAAAATGCGCCACCTTTTGGATACCGGGTAACACACGAATTCTTGTGCATGCGATGTGACGATGTCTGCACTGTAGTAAGAATTTTGAAAATACATGTAGACATCAATAGGAAATTATCATAAAAAATATTTATTCACATAATTATAAGTTAATGCCATTTTTACACGTGCGCCATGCATGTATTTACATGTACATACATGTACATTCACACTGGTGATGCAATACAGTAGGCCTAGAATGATATAATATCACATTCACTTGAATTGGGCGGATCTACATGCATTGGTGCCATAAGAATTATCACATTGTTTCAGGGGCCATATTTATGAAGCCTTCGCACTTTGCGTGCACGCAAGTCTATTGTTTGGCTGCACATGCCCTATTGTTCACTGACTGCCTTACAATAGATTTGCGTGCACGCAAAGTTGCGAAGGCTTCATAAATATGGCCCCTCTGTTGCCGTAAAATAGGACCCATTTATTCGAAACGAATGCTTACGTTTCGGTGGGTAAAAGATCGGAGCATGTTTTGCCGGAGTCAACAAATCACACAGATATGAACACATATCCTTTTCCATACAAAGTCTGCCATAACTTCTATGACCACAAATCTGGCCACAAATCATAGAAAACTGTCACCGACTCTTGATGAAGCTCTATGAGGTGTACATTTTCCACCGGCAAGTATAAAATGCATCAGCACAACTGCTCTGCTTCAAAATGCATTGTCAGACTGTTTATTGCTGTAAAATGCATCGAGATAACTGAACTACTTATTTCTCCCCTCTGCCGACTAGATTCTCGGACGGATGGTTTTCTATTCAAACGGACGCCTCGTCAACTTTCTGCGGAAAATCGGTTCCTCGTCTGACGAAATCGTCACGTCCGTTGTATCTTGGTTCCGATATGATCCTGAATGATGTTGTCCAAGCTGCGGTTTTCTCTCACTGAGATTTGAAACTCATCATATGGTAAACTTTTTTGTGCGCTGAAAAAATATTACACATTCATTTAATCTTTGTCCACACGCAATCATATATGGCATACAATACTTCATATCGAATCGTTCTACTATTGCGAAAACAACTCCGAGAGATACATGGAGCCCTAGGGCCGTATGCACGGGTCGGACTTCAGCCACGCTTTCATTAAAGTCTGACTTTTCTCAATGGTTTAATCACAGAGAAAGTCTAACTTAAACTGTATTTTAGGGTAAAGTCCGACCCGTGCATGCGGCCCCTAGTCTCGGTCGCGGATTCAACCCATAGGCGGCTGGGGAT
The DNA here is from genome assembly GCA_002633025.1 of Notospermus geniculatus. Lineage (NCBI taxonomy): Eukaryota > Metazoa > Nemertea > Pilidiophora > Heteronemertea > Lineidae > Notospermus > Notospermus geniculatus. Next base: position 128,633 of record NMRB01001522.1, read on the forward strand.
CCAACGCCGCCCAGTTCATGCAACCCTGTGTCACTCTGTCAATGTTCTCCGTCGGCCTGGCATTGCTGGGGGGGGGGGGGGNCGGGAGGCTAACGCATTAATTCCTTGAATAAAACTCCGCAAAAGTCTCAAATTTGACTCGAGGAGTTATACGTACACGTCAAAGCTCCTCCTGAGAGTCTGTTCGAAGAGGCTTATACGCTGTCCGGTCTCTCTTGCATCGTCTGTACATCACCACCGCCACCAGCAAGCCGCAGATTAAGATGACTCCAAGGCTTGGTAGTGCTATCCACAAGGCCATCTTGCAAGGGAAATACATGCCATATTAACATTATGTGTAAACATCAAAACGGGTCCAACAGTTTGACTGCAATCCCATGTCAACTGCAATTCTCCTTTATACTCTCAGTCTCCGTATTCAAGAAGCAGAATGGATACTACATGTACATGTAGTAAACTTGATGAGATACCAGTAAAAGTAGATGAGATACTAGTAAAACTAGATGAGATACTAGTAAAACTAGATGAGATACTAGGAAAACTAGATGAGATACTAGTAAAACTAGATGGGATACTAGTAAAACTAGATGTACTAGTAAAATTAGATGAGATACTAGTAAAAGTAGATGAGATACTAGTAAAAGTAGATGAGATACTAGTAAAACTAGATGAGATACTAGTAAAACTAGATGAGATACTAGTAAAACTAGATGGGATACTAGTAAAACTAGATGAGATACTAGTAAAATTAGATGAGATACTAGTAAAATTAGATGAGATAGATGTACTAGTAAAATTAGATGATACTAGTAAAATTAGATGAGATACTAGTAAAATTAAATGAGATACTAGTAAAATTAGATGAGATACTATAGTAAAACTGGATGATCTCTGAATAATATGGCTGGTGGACATGCAGGGGCGTAGCGTGGAAGCTGAGGGGGGGTGTTTTCAAATTTTTTTTTTGTTGAACTGTACAATCGTTTTAAAAGATTTGTGACGGCAAGGGTGACTTTTCGTGGTCAATTTCAAAGTTTTTTCCCAGCGGGGGAGGGGGGGGGCTCTTTTGAACCAACCGAACCCCAAAACCTGAGTAAATCTCTTGCACTGACATGAATTGGTAGAAGATGTGCTTACTGCCAGTTTTAGAAAAGACCTCCACCGAGAGTTTTAGGAGCTGGCTCTGGGCAATCCCAGTGCCAGGAGTGAAAATGGAAAGGAAAGAGAAAACGAAGGAAATAAGAAACACAGGAAGAATGCTTGCATTATTAAAAATGATATTACAACATTCATAAAATTTTGGTGAGCATTTTCGATGCACGAATGGGGAACACCCATGCATGATGCTGGAATATCCGCTTGCTATTTACATTTGGACATTCACATTCAAAATCTTCAATTTGTCATTCGGGACTCGTGAATTGATAATTGCATTGGCAGTGCTTACAATTGTTAGAAAAATATACACATGTAAATGATTATCGAAATTAATACAAAGTTATGTAAAGTCGTCAAAAAGATGTAAATGCGTCCAAAAGATTAAAGTCATAAGTTCACGAGAGCTACCCTAGCCGTCGGTTCGTGTTTTTGTTCAAATACGAGTTGAGAAAGTTTGTTAGCAACAGTTAGATAGTGAAAATAAATAGTCGCAGTCGATCATCAATCAGGTTATTTCACATGGAAGCATGTCACTTTCACGTAACGTTCTTACATGTAACTCGTGTTCGAACAAAAACACAAACCGAAGGCTAGGCTAGCTCTCATGAACATTTGACTTTAACAGTGTTTAATGTACAAAATGGGGTGAGTTAAGTAATGGAATTACTATGAGCAAGTTGACTGTACACAAATGTTATCATTGACATAGAAAACGTTATGCTGAGATCACATTATTTAAGAGATTGATAGATACGTTCTTCTACTGATTTGGTAGCCAAACCAAACGCGTGATTTGTTCAAAATACGAATTTGTCAACCAAAAGGTCATTTGCATACAAGAAATCCCGCAGCAACCAAGATGGCGGAGGGTCGTTGAAACGACGAATAGGAACTAGGCATACACCTTTTGATTCTGATATAATGCCATGATGTATAGAAGTTGGTTGGGCTACCAAATCAGGCGACAGGAAGCAACGTGACTAACATTATTTCGAACTGGAATGAATGAACCCTGAGAAGTATCACGTTCGATAGGAAGAATGTGAACACTAAGTTAACTGTCAGCCAAGCCAGTTGGTGAAATAAAGCTGGTTCTCTAGGGAAGCTACAGCAGTTTCCAGGGAGGTGCTTAGCAAGAATCAGTGGGGTGGGTGTGGTGAACGGTATTAATGCGAAAGACCCTGGTTTGTACACCAACCGTTTCAACCGACAGTAAGACATATTTTTTTGCCTTCCTGCTTGCATTATTGGTCAAAAGAAGGCGAAATCATTTGGCGTATAAACCAGGCCTAAAACTGGAAGAAAACACAAGGTCACCAACAACATCGAGTGTCTGTAATGCGAAGCAGAGTATGATTTGCCGATTTGCTTCCCCAATCATAAGTTAAACAAAAAGGAGTTACTCCCTCCACCAACATGACCAAGTTTTCCGCTTTATCTCTCCAATTTCATGCTCTGCGTGATTCCTGAGTAGTTAATATAAAACTAAATTCAATGTTCAGCTTTCAACCGGAAGTGATTCATGTCAGCATTATGACGTCACTGAACTGCCTCATAACTGATGACGTCAAAGGCAGGTTCACTGTGCAATATTAACCATGAACCAAGTTCATGCTGATTGATATGGCGGCTTGTAATTGATAAAAATAGCGTTATGATTGACACCTGTCAATTAACTGTCAATTAGTGAGTGTCTGTTTGTTATATGCAACTCATGACCCTGTCACAGGTAGATTTTGTGCAAAACCATGCAGAATATTGTCAAAATTGTTGATACTTTTAAAACCAACGTAGATGATTTCACTGATGTCACATCCTCAGCAGTCACGCATATCAAACCGTCACCAATTCTCACTACCTCTGGTCTGGCGCAATGGTCCTCATTCGGGCCAACACAACTGGCGTAGGCCATGACGTGGGCGATGTAGTTTTGCTCGTGTACACCATGGAAGAGGTGGGCCATGGGTCCTTTGGCGTAGATGACGACGTCTTCGCCACCGTGAGTTTCGGATGTAAGAGGGACAGCAGCTTGCTGCTTGTAATGGGGATCCTCTGAAATAAGAATAAGTAAATACCGTAAAGCCCAGGAGGTGGCAGCAGCGTTACTGGCTCATATAGATTACTTGGCTTTGGAAGCACACGATAAACAGGCCCATCTCCGGGGACAGCCAGTGGCGGATCCAAGGGGGGGGCGTGCCCGGCGCACGCCCCCCCGTCCAGCCGCCGAGCAGCAAAAATTTTGGAAGGCATATAATCAGACCCCTGATTTTCAGTAAAAAGAAAGTTCAATTTGGCCTTCCCAGGTGCCAGGAAATCGCGTTTCCGGCACTTTTACCCAAAAATTTTCGGCGCTTCGCGCCTTCGGGGCTCAGGGAGTGGGGGTTGCCCATTCCACGCCCCCGTTCGGCAACTCCTGGATCCGCCTCTGACAGCTGTTTCATATTAACAAACGACATCTTAGTTTATGAGGGAGCTGCCATGCAGAATGATCGAGGCAAAGATTTAAGAGTGCACAGCATCAGAGCCATAGCATACATGTACGACTTCAGTTTTCGCCTATTGAATACATCCATAGACGATTCCTTTATGATACACCCGACTATAAAGGCCACGGATGCTTACCGGTGTCTTGGTCTGTAATGTTAGCTCTGCCTGCTGGCGTGACCTCGTACCCAGGGCCGTTTCCGTAGAGGATGGATGTGAAGGGTACACCGTCTGTCCCGTTGGCGAAGTCGGTCGTGTCTGAAAAGAGGGCGTTCGCTTTATGCTACAAACAGTTTCTTGCGAGCTAAGGACCTTCTGAGGGTGGTGTAATTGTGAGTAGTTTGGAGCAGATGTCACAGCAGACTTCCCTGTCCACCTACCGCTGCGCAAATACGAGCACCAGTGGAGCGGTACAGTGGGCAGGGGACTAGTCTAATTCCACAGTTGCTTTGAACGTTCTGATTGGCTGGTACTTACCGAACAATGGATGCCCCCTGGAAGGATATCCTCCCATCACCATGGTGTGTGAATGATCTGCCGTGACGATGATGAGAGTGTCTTTCGTATTTGTCATGTCAAGCCCCACTTGAACTGCTTCTTCAAAGGCTATGCCGTCCTCGACGGCGTAACGGGCCATTCCTGCGTGGTGACCGTGGTCTATTCTGCCGCCTAAAGGAAAAACAAGTTGTAACATATCCGATTCGCGATTGACGCTATTTGTATTTTCATTTTTCCGTCAGGGCCGACGCTATAGCATTATTGGGCCTGGTACGGAGAAGGCCATCACAACACTCAAACGACGCTTCGGAGCTGGAAAGATCCTATTTTGGCCCGTCAGGCAAAATGAAAACCTTGGTGAATGAGAAAGCAGTTAAATCTTGTTTTGAACTCTAGTTCAGGATTTCTGCAAGACATTGTCGAATTCAGGGCGTCCTGATATCCTGCTTATGGAAATATCAAAGAAAGCTTTTCCTGGGTAATGTTTGCAAAAATCTACAAAAATCTAGCAGCCAACAGTTCGAACCTATTCAGGTGACCCTACCTTCAACGAATAGGAAGTACCCCTTGTCATTTTTCTGTAGCATCTGAATGGCTTTTCTCGTCAATTCGGCCAGGCTTGGTTCTTTCTTGCCTCCGTGTACGCGGTCTAGCTCGTACTGCATGTGAGATTGCTCGAACAGACCTGAAAGGAACGGTGGTCAAATGACTTTGGTCATGTCATCCGGATTTGCTTCTGGGATTGTCGTACCGGCAGAGTAAGAAAGCCACGGACGTTATTCACAAATTACCACTGTAAGACTTTGGCTCCGAAGCCTGATACTGAATATAGTGCTGTTCTGTGGAGTGGTGTCTACCAGTGTCGGTGTCATTCCACGTCTAATTTCACCACAAAAGAACGAAATTTATATTAGCCTTACCCATCAGGAAATCTGTCTTCTTCGGATCGACTTTGTCGAATTGTTCCTTGTTCCACACGTAGTTAGCTTCCTTGCCACGGCTCTCTTTCTCCTTTTTCCATTCCTGAGACATAAGAATACAGTAGCTTAGTAAATTGGATGATTCTACGTTGTTGTGTCAACCTTGGCTCTGAATGCTTATTCCGCTTCTTGTCGACGAGCTTTTGAGCGCAGACTTTTTAACCACGCCCACAAAATCAGACCAGGTCTGTGTCATCGGCAGTGTCTCCAATCCGTCGACTTGCTCCAAAGGCGACATGGTGAACAGAGAGACCAACATCTATACCTACATCTATAAGATTTCTTTCATCTGTGCGTTTTCCTGTCTTATTGGTGTATTCTGGATCGAATGTGGTGTTCGGCATCAACTGGGCCCTGCCTCCCCCTAGGACAACCTGAAATAGCAAAGAAAAAATCAGAATGCGGATACTAAGAAGATAGCGCTCCCAAAGATTCACTTGCACAGTCAAAAAGTTTGGCTGGGACGTACTGCTTCGGAGGACAACGAAGAACAACCTTCAGCACCAGTCCAGCAATCATCCTGAGAAGCTCAGATCATTTACGGTCCCTACCGCCCACTAACTTCGACGTAGAAAATTGTCTAGGAGCATCTGTGCTGAGAGGATGATCAGCAATCGACACAGCCACGTAGGTAAATCCCCCGGTATCTGCGGACGACTCGAGTCAACAAAAATCAAACAACTACCGAAATATCCTTTCCACGCTCGATCAGTTGAACGGCGATGTCTTTACACTTTCCGTGGGCATCTTTGGGTAATGACGAATCGTCTTCCCAGTCTCGGTGGGCGGATTTGGCATAAGAAGCGGCGGGAGAGGCATGGGTTATTCTGGCGGTTGTTACGATACCAGTCGATTTGCCTGGAAATGGGGAAACGGTGACTTATTATTTTCAAACCAAAATGTTCGCTAAATTATCAGCCCTCTCAGTATTTCAGCAATAGGAGCAGTCAGCCGCGCTTATCGCCAAAAGATGGCAGCAAAGTTGTAGCCGACCAATACCAAGAAAGTTCTCTTGATTGGTGCTCAATCAAGCATGAATGGGTCCGCTAGGCATCGAATTGGGCCGTAGTGACACCTATTGGTCAACTGACTGACAGCTCCTAGTCCTATTCGTTGAGCGGTTTTGCGCTCTGATAGCCCACCTTTCTCAGCTGACCAGTCTAGGACAGAGGGTAACTCTGCTTCTGTTTTCGCTGTAGAGCAGTTTCCGACAGTGACAGTATCATCGTATGCTATGATTTGAAACCGTGACTTGACCCCGGTGTGGTAGGCCGTGCCCGTCCCAGCCGAGTCCGCGACCTGCTTGTCCGTGTTGTACGTCTGAAAGGGAGAAATTGGCTTCATGTAGGCTGACATTGCTGATATACAGTGTCACAAAGGGACATCTGTCTGATTATCAATAGTTTTCTGTAGTGAATCAACGATTTGGTGCCGATATTGGAATCAATACTAAACACATGCGGCCGTTTAGCTACAGAGTTTGTGCACATTCATCAACATCACTGTCCCTGTCAGTGTCATGGTATTAAGCCTGCAGCAAACTACACGGCGCCAACTCGAGTGTCAATTGGCGCGGATTGACACCTGTTGGAGTGTAGTCTGTGGAGTTCGGTGTGTAGGAGGCCTAATGTGCTACCCCTCGCTGACAATAGGGAGGTTTAGAAATCAAACGATAACCGTAAACGTTAATGACAACGTTATTTTTGTACCGAAAATGTAATATAAAATCTGGTGAATGTGTAGTATGAAAAATAACGTTGTCGTAAAGTTAACGTTTATCGTTTGATTTCTAAACCTCCCTATTGTGCATCAGCAAGCGTGGTCAGACCTGAACAAAAACATCGCAGTGCCACGACACGGTGGTCTACAGAAATGCAAACACCCTTGAAAGTACGTGCAGAACATGACACTTCCATGTACCATCGTCGGACACACATGACATACCTTAGATAGAGCGACCGCAGGAAATTTCTCGAAGTTTAACACTTCCTCTTCCCCCTGTTTGCCTGCTTTTTGCCCCTTATATATCCGCATGGCCGTTACGGTGGATACCCCCATCCCGTCACCAAGGAATAGGATGACATTCTTTGCTACCCCATAGTTTTCAGTCATTTTTAACGTTCTTATCAAATCCGCCTGACCCATCGCCATCCATTTTTCCTTAGCTGGAAGGAAAGAGAGAAAATAAATAGGTCTACAACTCCTGGCAATCATCTTGCCTGGCATGCCTGGGAGAGTCCGAAATCCACGTGACCGGGGGGGGGGGGCGTTGATGCTGGACAGTTTGTCACACAAATGTTTTCGAAGCCCACCACGGCGAACTCTTTTGTTCGGCATTTTGGAAATTTTTAATGTACCGTAGTAAAGTGCTTCTCAGAATGTCCAGTCATTTTTGCACTCATTTTATACCTTGCAATGGAACCTAACGACAAACCGCAAATGGGCCAATTACGTGTGCATGATTGCATGATTATCTTGAGAAAAGAGAAGAGCTGGACAAGGTTCTATTAGAAGTCAGTCAAAACCGTGAATTGACATGCACGCATAATTGCTCAATTTGTGGTTTGTGGTTAGGTTCCATTGCAAGGTAAAATGAGTGCAAAAATGACTGGACATTCTGAGAAGCACTTTACCATCTGTGGTTGGTCATTGATGCATTCGATTTTAATTTTGATTCTGTATGGTTTATAGGCCTTAGGCCTGTTGGTATGATGACGTGTTGGCCTACGCCCTTGTTCAATTTTCAAAGGTGAAGACAAAAATCAATAGCTGGAAAACAATACCACAGCTGTAGGCTTACCCATTCATTGACCGAATATCAATGCATGTTTGCCGCCGCGGTCGATGCCTCAACGAAATCTGTACGTTTACAATGTACGTACAATGTGTACAACGTACTGACATGTATAATGCCATAAAGGAATCAACCATAAAGGTTTAACTGCGAACGATGAGCTTACTGAGGGATACACTTCCTGTGTTGCCACCAGATGTCTCTCACTGCCTGATTTTTGGCTTTACGTAATAGGCACGAGCTTCAACTTTTTTTGTGGTGAAGAGGTACATGAAACTGCCAACATGATGCTTTGAATTCCATTTCTGACGATAACTGAGCTATTTTCAGCACAATTAGTGTTCCATGTACAAATGTACGTCAGCCTATTCAAATGTACACCGATGACCCTGAACACACATCGTTCGTGGGGTTCTCATTAATTCAGACCTTTTGTATCATAAGATCAACTAGTCGGAATTCAACAAAATTTGCAGTGAATGTGCAGAAGGGTCTTGCCTATCACATGGAAACGTCAGAATGCAAATCTGTTGGGTTTTAAAGGGATATTGTCCACATTTATAAAATGCTAAATTTGTCAGTTGAACCTTTATGGTTGATTCCTTTATGATAATGGGTTAAAACATTTCGCTCCAGAATTTGTCACAGCACAGTGGGCCGCAATGATGACGTCGTCACTTAGCGACTCCAAAGTGTCATGCACTGATGACTGGTGACTTTTTTGACGCGATGGGATAAATTAGCACCCCTACCGCACCCCTGCCGGTAATCAGGGCAGAGTTGAGAACAAGAGGATTTGTACTTGTTCTATTGTGATCTTTGGCCTTCGTGGTCTAACTGGGGCAAACGTATATAATGGTTCTGGTGCTTGAAGTCCATTTTGTAGAGGATATTATCATTAAAAGTAGGCTACATACATATATAGGCCTTCTACTATAGATCAATAAATCGCAAAACTGCATGCGCACCTCCAATGTCGTCCAGTCGCTGGGGGACTACAGCAACAGTTTGGTTGCCGTCACTTGGTTGTCAAGGACGGATTCAACTTACTGACAATAATCAATTACTATGTATGGGCATACTTCAACTACACGACAGTATAGTTAATATTGTTAGTATTGACTAACGTTTGCCGTATCGGCCTATTCACGTCATTGTAGGCTAGCCTCCTAGACGTATTATACAATGTAGGCTAGCATGGACAGGTCCGAGCCGCTCTTTGACATGATCTTTCACATTTTTTAGTTATTCTTCAGCCCTGATTAGGCCTGGGCTAGATCCGTACAGGTGTAACGTGCCACACACGTTTCTGAGTGTTTCCCCTCATTCATGTCATTGTCGGGCTTGGCCTATCCTACACTGTGAAACGAGAGTGACAGAATACTAACGTTAGGCCTGATCTCTGTCTTTTGTACACTAATAAATGGGGAACATGTAACATGATGTTAAACAGGCCTGACCACACTGTTTCTCTGCCACAGCGACAGATTTCAAGTCCAGTCTATGTGGGTATGAAAACACTGAGATATGGGGAACACGACAAAACGTTACACCTGGGCCTATATTAGGGAGGTTTAAAAATCAAACGGTAAACGTAAACGTAACGACAACATTATTTTTGTACCGAAAATGCAATATAAAATCTGCTGAATGTGTAGGCCTAGGCCTAGAGGTAGGCCTAGTATGAAAAATAACGTTCTCGTAAAGTTTACCGTACGTTTATCGTTTGAATTCTAAACCTCCCTAGGGCCTAATTACATGTATATCGATCTGATACCGGTAGCTAATAGGCCCTGGCCAAGATCGATGCTAATTTATATTGAAAACCATTAGGCTTATGATATTCGGTAAAATAACTTACGTTCCAATTTTCTGTCACCGACAACGCGGCCATAACGGCCACTCATTACCAAAACCACCAGCAAAAATAATCCCGAAAAACATACGAAATCCATGCCAAAAATGGTGAAAATGTGGAACACGAAAAGTTCTGTACTCAGAGCCAGCTGAGTGAGAAATAATCTATTGACCACCGCAGAGCAGATCAATACCAACTTGTCACCTTTATACAATCTCGTTCCTATTGTCAACACATTGTTCGTTGTGTATAATCACTCTGCGTGACGCGCACGGCGTGAACACGTCAATACCTGTGGGCGAGGTTGCGTCATTTGTGGTGATTCCACGAGTGAAGGAAGTGGCCCGTTTTTGGTTCACTTCAGTCGGCGGAGGAGGCTGCATCAGTGAATCAGTCCCTCGCGCATGGCGTGGCGGCAGGGACCACTAGGGTTCAATCGGGGGTGATTTGAACACTTGAAATTATTGTGAGGGCTTTTATTGCTATTGTTAGAGGATGAGATGGGTGCATCTTGGACATAATGAAATTTGGAACACGATTCCTGTTATACCGGTAAAATGCAAATCGGTTGTGCACCGAAAACATATTTTCGGTTTTTAGCCCGCTTGGCGGCAAGGCCCAGCAGGGCTTATGCTGTGGTTGGGGTCTTTGGGTGGTGGTCTGTCGTGCGTTAGGACGGGTACGTCCGTAAACGTTTGGTTTGTTATAGCGCTCTATAGCGTCCTTATTTTTGGTCGAATCTTTTTGGTGTTAGGCCTAAGATCTAGGTCGAGTTCGATTTTGAGCACGGTTGGATTCCTAGGACCTACAGAGGGCGTTTTGGATAATGGGCTATATTTGGATAATGCCGTGGTTTGAGTTATCATGTTGAAACTTTGTACACATGTACCTCTAGGTTATAGCAACTTACAGACAACATTTCTGTGAAATCTGATTCTTGACATTGCCACTAGGGGGCGAAAACCAAAATCGCCTAAAGTGTTATTTCTCCCTAACTAAGAGAGGGATCTTCGTCAAATTTTTATCATGGGTAGGCCTTTAACATTAAATGTTATAGACGTTTTGCTGGCGACACTCTTCAAGTTTACTGTCGGCAGTGTTTGACTGTCTAGTTAGTCGAGGACCATCCACTGTGAAAACGAAACAGAACATTTTTTTGCTTTTTCATATTTTATTCATTCACAACCTTAGTAGTACTAGGCCTAAAGCCTGCATCCTCGACGCTATCCCTGTGGTGATTATCAGTCTCCACATCTGCAGCACCGAGAGTTCATCATCAGCTGTGCTTTCCACGTAATCTGTCGATTTTGACTAATGATATACAGTGTAGTAATCTTTCATATTGGACAGGTGCAGACGTAATAAAAACAAATTCTAAGCTTGTTGAGATCAGGTTGTATTAAAATGCTTTAGAAAACACATACCTAGGTTACACTACATAAAAGTCCGGGCTGAGTCCGGGTTCAGCCCGGGCTTTTTGCGTTTACACCTGTGAATCGCCGTGTCTAAATAAAGCCCGGGCTTTTCGTCCCATACATGCCGCATACATTCTCAAAAAGCCCGGGCTTATTTCAGACCCGGGCTTCAAAAAGTCCGGGCTTTTTCAGACAGGTGTAACCACGGCTACAGTATCTACCGTTCATGTCATTAATACACTTCTAATGGGGACCCTAGCCGACTTCCTTAAAGGGAGACATGCGAAAAATATTGCCCGGCGGGCACAAGTTGTCTTTGTTTTGATTAGCGCACAGCGCCGTCTGTTAATACGCGGTGACACTACGCTATAGCACAGGCCCCCTGGAGAGCTATCAGTGAGTTTAGAACACGTACCTAACCAAAAAACACTAGTTTGTAAAAAATACACCCCGAGCTCACGAATTTGTGAGCTCGTGGTGTGTTGTTACGTGTTGTGTTTTTCAGATACGTTTGGTTAGATACGTGTTCTAAACTCACTGATAGTTCTCCAAGGGCCTGTGCTACAGCGTAGTGTCACCGCGTATTAACAGACGGCGCTGTGCGCTAATCAAAACAAAGACAACTTGTGCCCGCCGGGCAATATTTTTCGCATGTCTCCCTTTAATAGGTGTCACTAGTGGTTAAAACTATTGAAATAAAACTGACATCCCCGTCCTGATCAATCAATTTCCCACACAAAGGCGTCCATTGTATAGCACCGGGTTTCGGTGTGCTGCCCTCTATCGTAGCTATAGGATCCCCATTGATTATATGAATAATCTAGTGCAGTCCTTCATCACACTATTCGGTGCAGAAGTAAACAAAACATCGTAGCGACAGTCGATATTTTCGAAAACGAGGCTGAGTATGGAAGCGAGGCTTTATTCGCCTGAGACGCTGAATCCGTCCTCGTCACGCAGATTAAACCGTCACTGATCCCGATAACTTCCGGTCTTATGCAATGATCCTGATTTGGTCCAACGCAGGCGGCGTAGCCCATGACGTGGGCAATGTAGTGCTGTTCGTGTACGCCGTTGAGGAGGTGAGACATTGGTCCCTGGGCGTAGATGGCGACATCCTCGCCGCCGTGAGTTTCAGAGCCACGGGGAACGGCTGCCTGCTGTTTGTAGTCCGGGTCCTCTGAAAGCGAATGTTTCACGAAAACAATAAACAGGAGAAGGAGATTTCCGCTGTTGTGTTAAAGCTTAGATTGGTTGCATGTAACGAAAAATTGGACGAATAAAATTATTCTTTCACAGGCAATTTTGCTTTCATTATGTTTGGCTGGCAAGACCAAAGAAAAAATCGTACTGCTTTACACCGTGTCTAATTTGCCGTGTTTCCTTAGACCTCTTTTTCCACAAAGTTTTTCCTTTTTCCTAAATAATACTTACCGGTGTCTACGTCAGTGATGTCAGCTCTGCCTTTTGGCGTAATGACGTAACCGGGACCATTGCCGTACAAAACTGATGTGGAAGGCATTCCGTCGCTGTTACCAGAGCTTGTTAGTTCTGTAAAAATAATGCATCCGGGTTTTTTAATCCCTGCCGTAACACGATCAAAATTTCTCAGCAAAGTTTCTGAGTACTACATGTATGCACATTGAAGACTTACATAGGCCTATGGGGCAATGCATTTCCAAAAAATCGTGTGAAAGATTTGATCGTGTGTAGCCGACGTTACCATCAACTGAATAACCTGACAGCCGTCGAAAAACCATGCCATGACAAGATAGCGAGTGCGTCCTCTAAAAATCTGTCGCACTCCATTTTGTCCGTTGTACGGATCAAGTGGGCCTACTTGGCCTAAAGCCTAGCGCACATTTGCGGTAAAACTGAATGCGTTAGGGGTGTTTTTAAAGTCGACTGACCCAACGCTGTCGACTCGTCATTCAGCCTGGTCAGTCGATTTTAACAGACACCCCTAACGCATTGAGTTTTGTCGCAAATGTGCGCTTGTGCGTCACTGGACAGCAGGGAACCGCTTCACTCACTGCCGAATATCGGATTTCCCCTATCCGGATAACCAGCCAACACCATGGTGTGTGAATGGTCAGCAGTGACCACCGTCAGGGTGTCCTTGGTGCTAGTCATGTTAATAGCCACCTGGACGGCTTCCTCAAAGGCGAGGCCATCTTCGATTGCGTATTGTGCTTGGCCGGCGTGGTGTCCGTGGTCGATCCTGCCACCTATGGGGAGAAAGGAAACAACACAGGTGTGATAGAATCTAATGCCCCACCCGTCTGATGTCCCCCTGTATTGTTTGTCACAGGATTAAGGGTCTTGGTCTCTCTAGAGTCCAATTCAATGGTGCCGCTTAATCCGTAAATTGTATTGTTGGGGGACATCCCATATCGGGAGACATTAGATTCTTTTACAGGTGTCATATAAGTGAGAGATAGCAAAATTCGTCTTCAATTTCAATTTCAATTTCAATTTATTTCAGTACCAAACCGGGTTCCCGGTGTAGTACAATGTACATTTAAATAGTTCCCTGTGCGCACTGTTGTTGACCATGTGTTGGGAATTCGGAATATGATTGGTCGAACTTGTCCGTTGTGGTCGTTGGTAACGTTATGTGCATTATCTCTGCAGCAGGTTTTAAAATGTCGCAATTACCTTCGACGAATAAGAAGAACCCCTTGTCATTTTTCTGTAAAATCTGAATGGCTTTCCGTGTCATCTCTGCCAGGCTTGGTTCCTTCTTTCCATCTTTTATGCGGTCCAACTCGTACTGCATGTTGGAACGTTCAAAAAGCCCTGAAACGAACGCAGGTTAGAAGCGAATACACAAATGTAGGAGTCGGATTTCACGCGAATTTGTCCTTTAGGCTCCAGTTCCATAGAGCTCACGTTGACACTTTTCACGCGCCACGCTTCACGTTTTCCTTTCGTTCCTCGATTCAGCGCACAACAAGACACACATTACCTGTCCTGTGACATGCTTTCTCCGAGGAACGAAAGGAAAACGTGAAGCGTGGCGCGTGAAAAGTGTCAACGTGAGCTCTATGGAACTGGAGCCTAATGCCCGGTTGTTCAGCCTACGCTCACCTGAGCCTGGCTTATACCTCAAACTCGAGTTCACGTAAGCCGCGCTTATGTCTGGTCATAAGAACAGCTCAGTCAATTCCGAGTTCATTGCACAACCTGAATTAAACTTGGGATCACCGAAGCCTGGCTTATTACTCTCCTTCCCAATGCTTTCCTATACAATTTCCTTGATGTGTAGCCGGTTGCTCAGGTGTGGCTTACATGAGGTGATCCAATGCCTCTGCAATCTTTCAAGTCTGGGCATACAATGAGTAGACCTACCATTGTAAGTCGCGCTTATAACCACCCCACTGCCAGGTTTATTATAAGAAAGGCTTAAGCTTGGCTTGTGTTTGACACCCAACCTGTGCAACGCACTGTGAAATGTAAGTCTGGCTTAAGCCACGCTTATGTCGGGATTGACCCAACTCTGGCTTAAGCCAAGGCTGAACAACCGGGCATTAGCATATCATATTGAGTTTGAGCAGTTATGTTCAGTGAGTCGCCGTGTAGTAGATGTTTCCCAATTCTTTTGACAGTAGGTCGGTCTGCCTCGGAGTGAGTTTACTGTACCCATGTTAGTTCCCTATATCCGTGGGTTTGTACGCACGATACATAGGATCTGAAAAGTCGCATCCTCTCTTCCGTGAGACCTGGGTCACATATAAAAAAATGATACATTCTGAAAGAAATGATCCGTAAATCCAATTTAATCCAGCTTACCCATCAAGAAGTCTGTTTTTGCAGCATCGACTTTGTCAAATTGGTTCTTATTCCAAACATATTTTGCTTCCTTTCCTTGACTGCTTTTGTCTTTTTTCCATTCCTGTAGGAAAAAAAGTATTTCCTTCGGTTAATTGTCCCCCGCAGTCGACAGACTGCATGGGGACTTACAAACGGGTCTCGTCCGTCGTCCACAACACCAACCTCGACATACGGTTACCACTTACACAGTGTGCAATGTACTCATCATACACAACATGCCGCCTGGAAACGAGGTCAAGCTCCAGATTTGTTCGTCGATTTAGCAAAGAATGTGACCTTAATTAAATATAATCTCTGCCTCAATAGTTGAATTGTAAACAGAACAATAAATGAAAACATTACCAGTGTTTTTGTTGCACTTTTAACTTCCAACTTATACACAACGACAACCAAATTGCAATGTCGCGAATTGCCGTAAAGCAGTCGTCTCACCTCACACGTTCATCATGCACATCATCATCCATGTCATCATGCACATGATGCATGTTGATGTTACACGAGACACACGTCATGCACGGGTGCTGTTGAATAGGCCTACATTCTCATGATCAAGGAGTACACTTCGGATTGTTATGCATGGCAGTGGATAGCCCTGGGCAAGACAACAAATTTGCTGGCATAAAATAGGTCCAGCGATGGCATGGACATGATGATGGATGGCAGACGCAAAAACCCACCCACTCACACATAGGCCTAGCCTAGGCCTAGTCTAGTCATTCTGCGAAATCCTCCTCAATCTACTCTTCACTCAACACCCAAATCATACGCCTACATGTGCACAATTCCCTGTACCATACACTGACCACCACCTCACGTAAGTGCTCCCAGAACCTTCATGCCACCCCTCCAAACCAAGCACCTGCTGCGGGGGACACAGCTTCTCTGATGCCTTGTTCAACTTATTGCTCTCTGTTTTCAGTTTAAACGCCGTACAACCGCCGTAGGATCTTTGTAACCTGACTTACGTCAGTCAGGTGATGGAAGCGAAATTTGAAAAATGAAAATTTGGACCTATGGATTGGACATGTTTATTGGCGAAAGCTCAGCGAACGGTCGAAGACGAGTTCACCAGTTCCTGACCTTGACACAAGAGGGCGCCTATGTCCGTCGGGAAGTAAAAGGTAAGTTGTTTTTCGTTTTAAAGAAGACTGTAACTTGCATTGATAAGGTTCTTTCCGTCTTTTCTGTTTCCCGTCTTGGTCGGATATTCTGGATCAGAGTCGGTGTTGGTCATGAACATGGATCGCCCTCCCCCAAGAATTACCTGAAAGTGTTAAAATCAAGATTGATTGATTGATCGACTGATTGATTACTTGATCATTAATTTACTGAATGATCATCATAAACAAAAATGCCTCTTGAAATAGCGATACACCTAGCGGTTGGATCACGAACTACTGTTATCTCGAACCCGAAGGTCAAATTTTTACCCAAATTTTCTGAAT
This sequence comes from Notospermus geniculatus, assembly GCA_002633025.1. Taxonomy (NCBI): domain Eukaryota; kingdom Metazoa; phylum Nemertea; class Pilidiophora; order Heteronemertea; family Lineidae; genus Notospermus; species Notospermus geniculatus. The sequence continues at coordinate 145,099 of NMRB01001522.1, forward strand.
ACGCGCAATAAAGGCTAACACACATGTAGGCCTATATACATGAACATATCGGTCTGTTTATACATCTAAGACCTACAGGGCTTGAATTGGAATATTCAAAAAATCGTATGGAATCTTCGAAAGTACACTGAACAAAACCTACTGAAACATCCTTGTCGCGTTCTATCAGCTGAAGGGCGATGTCCTTACACTTTCCTTTCGCGTCACCAGGCAGGTCGGAATCGTCCTCCCAGTCTCGGGAGACAGACCTGGCGTAGGCTGCACCAGGAGATGCATGCGTGACCCTAGTTGTTGATACCAGCCCCGTCGATTTGCCTTCAACAGGAAAATTGCTGTTATAATTATATTGCTATAGATGGCTACCTTCATCGAACAAGTCAGTGTTTGTGCCTTTGACTCACCTGCCCAACAGGTAAGCTATTACCTTATCGCAGCGCCCGTCCTCCGTGGTGTGGCACGGTTCTTAACCGCTTGGCTTAGAATCTTCAAATTTGGTAAACAGGTACCTTATGGCAAAAACTGAAACTTAGCGCAAACTTATTACCAGGGCCTGTTTCAAAAAGTGATTTTTAAGCTAATGGTACCTTTTTACCAAATGGTAAATGAATTGAAGTTAATGGTACCATTAGCTTAAAGTCACTTTATGAAACAGGCCCCTGGTCTTTGAGGGTTACTTTGTGGAAAACGTTCTTTTGGCTATCTCCTGAACACTTCCCGGTAAAATAATAATACCTCCACGTGAACGATAAAGAATTTTTGCGAACTGGTCGACTCCGGTAGACCGACGCCCTCTTCAGCTAATGTAGGCCTAGCAGTAAGTCTTACCTTTCGCCGCTGACCAGTCCAATATCGAGGAAACTTCTGCTTCCTCTCGGGCTGTCGAGCAGTCCCCTACTTTAACAGTGTCATCATAACCGAGCACTTTGCTCCGTGTTTTCACCCCACCAAGGTAGGCGGTGGCTGTTCCTGCCGAATCGGCCACTTGCTTGTCTGTGGTGTAGGTCTGTTGAAAAGGAAATGACGTCATAAACACTCAGTCATCGCCGCGATCCTTTCGAGGCCTGTCGCGTGCAAAACGTGGGACGACTAACCTGCTAACCCTTATCTTGATCAACGAACAGGGGACAAGGCACCAGTCAGCATGAAATTTGGCCGTGTAGCCTACATGTAATTGCTCCAAACAAAAGATAACGGAAATTTTACACTTTAGGACGCTTACGGCCCCATATTCCTGAAAAGTTAAGACTTAGGCCTACCCGCGTGTTTCTTGGGCAAATACAATGTGGAAAATTCCTGTGCATTGGGTGTAGTTACACGAAGTTATGTAAACACCCTTTATAAATATGCTCTAAATGGCCTCTTAGTCCTATGTACATGTAATTACATTTTTTGAAGCGGTGTTTTATTGACGTACTGCCCTTTGACTCACCGGGTAGGTCGAAAATCGAGGATAATAGCATACATATTACATTTTCGTTGAGGTAACTTGCTTTGATATATCTAGAGACAATAGCCATTCGAATACAATGCCCCTTGCATAATTCAAATACTTGCAATGTCCTTGTCTTACCTGTCGATACAAGTTTTACATGTGGGAACTTCGAAAATGATCAAAGAAAGGGCCTCCATGATAAATGTGATCGAGTGTAGTTCACATTCCTCCTAACCTTCCTGGCAAAAACTTTCATAAAGTTTGTCCCCTCTTTCAAAAAAGGATTTGGCCTAGTGGTTTAAGGCGTGTGCCCCTGAGTGCTGGCGATTGATGCCATATGCGAGGGCTCGTGTGTTCGATCCTGGTAGGAAGCAATGTCTTTCACCTTAGAAACCCGATTTCTATTTCATATTCTTTCAAAAAAGGGTGAAGAAAAATGTAGAATAATTTGTCCTTTTTATCGAAGGAAGGCACTGAGGTCGATAGCTTGAGAAGAGCATAGTCAGCAGCACCAAACATGGTAGCGACCCAGCCAGCCTTCTTCGCCTTAAAACTTTCTAATTACATGTTAACGACTACATATATTTTCACCCCAAGAAAGCTTCTTTTACCTTAGCTAAAGCTACTGCGGGAAATTTTTCAAAGTTGAGAACCTCCTCCTCTCCTGGCTTGCCCGCCTTCTGCCCCTTACGTATCCGCATGGCCGTGACAGTGGACACCCCCATCCCGTCACCGATAAACATAATCACGTTCTTTGCCACGCGGTAATTCTCCATCAGTTGCAGTGTCTTTTTCAGTTCGTCCTGGCCGCTTGCGATCCATTTTGCTTTTGCTGCAATCAACAACGTCTGACATATCAGATCAGAGGAGATGAGGGACCGAAAATTTCTCTGGTGGGAAAAAAGGAAGGCAACCCTTTCTTTGGGAAGACGTTAGTGACAAATGGCAGGAGGTTTTGTTTAGGAAAAATCGGTGCCTAAAGGAAGACAGCATACGTCTTTGGGGAGAATTTGGTGAGAAAAGGAAGACTATGCTACCTGTGGTTTGGGAAGGAGCCAGTGTCAAAAGAGACAGGGGGAGTTGGTGCCAAAAGGAAGACAAACTTTGTCTTTAGGGAGAAGTTGGTGCCAAAAGGAAGACAACCTTTGTCTTTAGGGAGAAGTTGGTGCCAAAAGGAAGACAACCTTTGTCTTTAGGGAGAAGTTGGTGCCAAAAAGAAAGACAAGTTTTGGTTTTGGGGAGAAGTTGGTGCCAAAAGGAAGAAAACGTTATGGACGTGTTTGGGAGACGTTGGTGCTAAGAGGAAGGCAAAAAGCCGAAAGTTCTCCATAGTTTTTGGACATGATTTCTACAGGTGTAGAACAAGATTATCCTGATTGAGGATATTTCTTATTTGAAGCCCTGTTGTTCCCATTATTTGGGTTACGAAGACGGAATTCCCAAGATTAGAGTGGAACTTCTCTAATAAAGACAACTCTCACTTAGGGACTGTAGATGCTGTTTTCATGGTGTCCTGATTACAGAGCATAAAATTTAGAATTGCCCAAGTTTTGACTATTAGTAATTTTGGTCTCCGTATTAAGGGGCGTCGTCCTGGCAGAAGAGTCCGTGAAGAGAGTTTCCGTTGTTTCTTTATCTGTCGTTATTATCTATCTGTCGTTTCTTTGTGTCAATACGCGCCTACCCGACTTTATCTTAATCAGGCATTGGGTTCAATACACTTAAAATTTGTTTTCGATTAGGTCACAATTTCTAATGACGTAGAAAGACATTTCTTTCTACATGTAAATGATAGAACATGGCAGTCGAAAAAAAATCAACTTACGCTCTAGTTTTCTTTCCGTAAGTCCGCCTTCAAATATCACGGCCAGGGTCAGCAGAATCCGAAAGAAAATATTAACCGTTGAATCCATGCCAATTTTGAGAAAATGAAATTAACCCCCCAAAACAGGTATAAAGATAACGTAATTTTTCACACACCACCGCGAATCAAAACCGACTGGAGACCGATAGTGACACACGATCAGTGACACTCTTGATTCGACCTCGCTCCCCCGTGAAAAAATCTTATGCAGTGCGCCCACGGTGAGATCACGACGGCGAGATTGCGTCGATTCGCGTGGCCCCACGAGTGTAGGGGTATCCCCATGAGTGATGGGAGTGCCAGTGGGTAGGCGGTTTGTCAGGTCAGGTCAACCTTCAGATTATCAATTAAGTACAATCACACTTGATTTTAGACAACCGCAAATACGGAGTATATTATACATACATGTATTGGTTGTCTTGAAACAAAGTACAGGCCGAAAGTTGATTAAAGTATCGTTTTTGTGTGAGCGGCGGTTGGCGTTATACTCGGAGACAGGCGTCTCCACTCGCCACAAAATCAAACCCGTTTGGGTGGTCATCGCCGGCGAGAAGATTCCATGCATCCCTATCCAGCGCACACCTGGGGTTGGAGGGTGGCGCGCACGGTGATGGTGGCGCAACTCTGTTGGGTTTTGCCGGAGGTATGGAGTCCAAGACAGGCTTCTGGCCACCTGTGTGGGGTCTTTTTTCTGCCCCTGGCATAGACAGGAAGAAGGAAGAAAATGTTGGTATGACACTTCACTTCTTATTTGTGAGATATGGAGCGTGAGAACGGCATAACCACTTGAACATTGCCGAGTACCACTTCATGTCGCTTTGAATACTCGAGACGTCATATGCAGCGAGTATTGCTTTGGGTTACCACTCGGTCCTAGAGGTGTAAAGGGAGTACCTGCCCTCGAGGTCGGGGGATGGTGATCAACTGGAACACGATCCCTACTCCAGACTTGGTTCATTGTAAGTTGTCAAAGTAGAGCTGTTACATCGATGGACCATGTTCCCACTGGTCAGCCGTGGAGATACTGTCAGTTACCACGGGAGGGCAGCACTAATGTGTATACCTCCAGACGCCCTGAGGATGGGTAGCGAGATGGTGCCCTCTCCCGGACCAAGGGTAAGAGGCCTCCTTTCTCTGGACTTCGAAGACGCTTTGAGAAGGGGGAGGTGGTGGAGACGGGTATCGACCCGCCTGAACATAAACTGACACAAAAACCCTCCTTTGCGTCGAAAGCATCATCATCTTATTTAGGCCCCTACACACAACATGGTGCTGTATTTTTGATAGTAGAGAGGCAGACATGATAGACTATCGAGTTCTGGTTCCTGCGGAAGTGACCCTAAATACAGATTCTGTCATGTCTGTCCGTCGAACCTATCCCATCGAATGATCCATAGTTTCATGCCATTATAGGCAAGTTATGAAAAACATGTACCAGAATTATGATGTCGAATAAAGAGTCGGTGTAAAGTTTACAATTCAAATGCCACTCGATCTTTTAGTTTACTTCATGCAAACCGGCGGTAGTCAAAGTCTCTTCAACTTAAACGCGGCCACACTCGGCCGACACCCATTCGAAGGTAACTTCCTGGTACTAAGTTCTTGTAATGCAGTTTTTGTCGGTAAAGGTCTGGGTGTCAGTGTACAAATTCTACACACAGGCGTATGGAACTCAACACGATGCTGAACAATATCAGAGAATCATCTGGCTCTATCATTCCAGCTCGCGAAATTTCACATATTCCCTTCTCCCTGTGATACCGATCGTTTCGCAACCAAGTCCCGCACTTACAGTCGAACCTGTGGCCCGGTTTGTCATCACGGCACTCCTCGCTTGCTTGCTTTACGAACGGCCTCCCCGCGTATTTGGTCCCGTCCAGATCGGGTACATAGTGGAGATTCAAACCTCTGTATCTTTGTGGCTTCATGCAGCTCCCAAGCACTGTGACAACGAGTGGTTTCAGCCGCCGGTAGAGCTCGCAGTCGCAAATAATTGGGTTGTCCTTGAGTGTAATGTCGGATCCCTTGAATGCACATGGCGTCTCACCGAGAAAATCCAAAGAGCCAATCAGATTCGAGTCCAGATTCAAACTGAAGGGCTTCGGCTGTTTCCGGAAAGCTTCGGTAGAAATGTTCGTCAAACCGTTCCTTTTGAAACTGTAATATTGGCCTACCAATTTTGGCAGGCCTTGGAACGACGTCGCATCCAGTTCTGTGATATTATTTTGATCCAGGATGAGGTTGCGTAGGTTGACCAATGGCGTTAGCGAGTCTCGCGGCACTTCAGACAGTCCTACGCCGGCCATGTGCAGAGTTTCCAAGTTGTACAGCCCTTCGAACATCACCGCGGTAAAGATAAGCGGATTCCCACTTAGATCAAGAGTATGCAGCCTATTTGCAAATTTGAACGAGTTCGCGAGGATCACGGTGATGCTATTTCCCGCGAGGGACAGGGCGCGTAACTGTTTCAGCTCTTCGAAAATAGGTGGCACCACCGTCAAATTACAACGGTTCAAGTAAAGCTTCACGACAGAGCCAGCTCCCACGAAAGATTCGCCAGTGACTGAAGTCAACGGGTTCTGAGTGAGAATAAGTACTTTGACTTTGACGTTAGAAAGCCACCCTTTTCGCAAATTTCGAATCCGATTTCGACTCAGGTTCAGTTCCTCGATGACGTCATAACGATTTGATGACGTCATGTGCTGTTCAAACTCCGGCACATCGGTGAGTCCGCGATTAGAACACTTTATGAATATCCCAAAGAGTGTATTTGCACAAGTACATGATTTTCCGTCAACGCATGCGCAGTACGCTATTGTAATCCGCCATATTCCAAAGAAAAGTAGAGATATTAGAAAACTCATCCTGAAATTTTCACCGCCTTTTAAATGTTACTTCATTCTTCGCCGGGAGCCTTGTTCATTGGAAGGGTCGAGGGCTCTTTTCTCTGTAGAAAACCAAAGGAAACATTACTTTATTAGTGCGTGTGTGTATAAAAAGAGCTCGTTCACGGCAAGATCAACCAACCCCTTTCGTACCAAGTACTTTAAACAACCGTCGGCGCGGATTTATTGTATCTTCGGATGCTAAGTTGTTTTTAGGGCCTAAAATAGCCAATCGTAAACTATTTTCGTCCCTTTCAATGTTTTTATATAAAAATTTATGAATTTTATCTTATCGGCTGACATTTTCTATCGCTTCTAATCCGAACAACACCAACGTGAAAAAAACATTTCTTTCATAAATTTTTCCTTCTAAAATGCAGAACTTCGAACTTTTTCATTAACCTTTTCTTTATTTCATACGGCAAAAGTTTCTATTCCTATACCAGAAAGTCATTGCTTTTTGCGCCATCACGCCGCCACATGTTTTTTTCACACTAAAGCTGGATTTAGCTGCACGCGGTATGCGGATTGCGGAACGCGGTAAGCGGAAAGTTCAATGCATTTCGCATACAACAAATCGCTTCCGCCGGGAATTCCGCGGCCCTATACCGCATTCCGCGTGTCACCTAAATGCAGCTTTAGTCTGCGAGTGCGAAATGACCGTTCTGTGGATTTAGCGGAAAAAGTGCATGATCATGACGTCATCGCCACGAATAAATCTCTTTCTCGACCCCTGGATAGCTCGGCTGTCCTGTGCAGAACGTAGAAATTAACCCTTAACTCTCCGGCCCCTATGCTACATCACAAGAAGAAATTTCCAGCACGCGCTGATACAAAGACGACATAAGTTCTAATGGTGTACGCCAGGTGTCGCTCCAAGTTATTCACTGAGTCTTGGTAGTGCAGTGGTACAACAGTTTCAGGGGCCATATGCATAAAACTTCCTTAAGTTAAGTGTAAAACTTACCCTTAAAGTCTAATGATTTCACTTTACCAAGTGCCATACTTAAGGTGTATGCATAAAACAAACTAAGGGCATACTCAGCTAAGGGCAACCCTTAACTAAAGTATTTCCAGGAATTGTGGTGTCAGCCAATGAAATTTCAGTATTCAAGGGGTTTCCCAGATTTCTTGAGTGTTGTACATGTACTTAAGGAAGGTTTCTCAAATGTAGGCTGCATGTACATGAACATGACTGCAGGCAATGCTGTAATGCACATTTTAGTATGTTAGGAACTGTGTAAAGTGGCTATTAACGGTGGAAAACAAAAAAGAGGTTACCAAATTGCATGGTAGGACAGAAAGAGGATACATGGTCTGTCAAATCAAAATCCTTGGCACAGTTCAATGTTATCCCACCCTAGCCTAGCACATAATTTCCCCGGCCTATTTGGCTAGCATGCATTAAAAAACAGCATGGATAGCATATTCCAACCTGTGCCTGCCACAACTGTGAAGTTAAGGAGTCAGTTAAGGGAACTGTGACCACACTTAGAGTTAAGGGTGATTTTGAGGCTTTCACTATTCCAAAGTANGACAACAGACAAGTTGTGGCTCAACCTGAGTTCAAGATCTTCGCTTGCTGCAAAAAGTAAGGCCCTACATGGCTATCCGCATACATAACGATGGAGGTCACTCCAAAAGTGCGATCCATCTCAAGCTACACAGGGCGTAAACTTTAAGGCAAGAAGAAAAAAGAGGAAAAAATGAAAAAGAAAATAATGCACAACCTTACCTCAAAATCATAACGCAGTCCAAAGGCTGTCGATTGCAGCAGTCATATGTCCAGGCCCCGTATTTACCAGCCACCGAGAGGCTAGTTGCGTTTGCTTATGAGACAAGGCGAAAGGTTCAGCCACCGACGTGACCGACTGTCGCCTAGAAACCGGCCGCAACTGATTCGTCTGGGCGATGTGTCATCACGGGTCTTCCGTCAAGTGTCCTCAGAGAAGATAGGAAAGTGGACAGGCAATTCCATCTTGCTAAAGGCGGGCGTTGCTGGCGTCCAGGGTTAACTCCAGTGGTTGACCTCGAAGCACTTTCATGACTCCCCCGCTTCAGTGACCGCGGTCGGGGTTGGGCGCTGGCTTCCTTTTTAGCTCACCTGTGGTGAGCTCTTACCATGGTGCAGCGTCCGTCGTCGTCGTCCATTAGCAGGACACGTTTTGTAACCGCTGGGGCTATTGACCTGAAACTTGGTACATACCCTAGGTCGTATGACCTATGACACCAAGTTTCGCTCCGATTCGATTCTTGGCTTGGCCACCAAAACACAAAAAGTCCAATAACTCCTGAACTAATGAAAGGATCGTCTCCAAATGTTTATCAAAGGTGTATCTAATGAGGATACTTGAAATTATGTAACGGGTTTGTGATTTGACTTACTTTTCAGGTCACATAGGTCAAAGTTAAATATTTTGTCATTTCGTGGCTAATTGACCTAGTAGCTTCTAACTTGGTGTGATCAGGTGTCTGGCAACCCTCTGTACCTGGAACTCAATGCTTGCCCGGGAACATTTCGATTTAACATTTGTCATTTATTCTTCTGGTACATTCACACAGGTGAGCACATGGTCCTTGGACCATTTCATTTTACTGTCGCTCTCAGATGTAAAACAAGAAATGTTTTAAAAAAAACATAGGGCGGTGGTGTTTGAATTTCCTGACTGGTTTGCTATTTTGTTGGGCGGGATTTTGGGACGTGACTTGATTGACCAGTTGATCGTGCCATTAGGCCCACATGATTATGACGATGCGAGGACTTCGAACTGGAAAGACAGCTGAGACCATTTTGAGAAATCATCAGTCAATATTCAGTACACAAATGTCATAGCCCGCTCCCCACGGAGCATGGCCATGCGTGAGAAACGGGAGGAAATTCGGAATTGACAAAACCACATAAGCCCATTTATAAATACGCATCCTGGGCTAATCTGGCGATGACTACAGGGGTGCTGCATTATTAACGTCCGGCAATGTCATCAGAAGCATTTAAGTTGAAAAGGAAAACGCATCAACACACACGCTCATGTCATAGGCGAATTCCCTGTCAGTCCAATAATTGACGTGCATGCCAAAACTCAGTGACGTCGTTGCTAAGGTGAATCGGTTCTAGGCGACGCCCATGGCGTAGCCTAGAAGCACAGCGTCAACACCATTGGTGATGACGTCAAAACGTTGTGCGGTCAGATTGAGGTGGGATTGCACTCGATATACAGCAAGCCGTATGGACTATATTCGCTTTGTTTCCCCCGGGTTTTCAAGCCAATCCAGCTGCTGTCATTCAATAACTAACACAGGTAAGTGATTTTTTTTATTTTCATGCCCTCAGTTGTTTATACGGCCCACTCAAACTTTGCATCGAGCAAAATGTGTATGACAAATTGACATGTATGAGTGAGACACTGATCATGACGCGATGACGTCAACTGAAGGCTATGTAAATTACGCCTACAACAATACAAAAAATGTCCTGCATTCCTTCCACCAGGGCTCTCCACGGAGCATGGTCATGCGTGAGGAACGAGAGGACAATTCCGGGAATTGACAAAAACACTAAAACGCATCCTGAGCTTGGATGCTGAATGAAACATGTCATCAGAAACATTATGCCAATACAGTTTCATAATTTCGTTGTACTGTTTTATTAAGGTTGAAAAGAAAATGCATCAACACACAATACACATAGACGAATTCCCTATCGAATATTGACCTAAATTTCATTGTGTTCAAGGTCATGAATGACGTTTTATGGGATTCTGTGTCACGTGAATGCATATTGTGATGACGTTTTTCACGGAGTATGATTCTTTTTCACATATTTTGATGACGTTTTTGTATATTTTGATGACGTTTTTCACAAAATCTGGTCGAAATTTTTCCATAGCCAGAACAGTAGGGCGTAA
>NMRB01001522.1:156109-176000 GCA_002633025.1 Notospermus geniculatus
ACCCGTGTCGTTTTGAAAAACACATGAAGAAGTAAAGGGAAATTTGCCATGCTCACTTTATGAGATGTGTTACAACCAACCCCGAAATTTTTTGACGGGGCAGGTGGTACCACTCGACTTTGGACCCATTTTTCAGAGACATGGATAGAGATGGCTAAACTTTGTTTAGTGCACAAGTGACCATTGATATCAAATATTCAAAAGACCAAGCAGGTTATAAATACCTCCTGTAATTAGGAAGTAATCGACCTCAAAAGAAAAAGTGTTACAACCAGCCCCGGTCTCCCCTACCTAACAGCGCTAGTTTTGTAGTTACCCCCAGAGGTCCAGTGATGAAAGTGCCGTTTAAAAGTAAAGTGTGTGTTTTAGCGTGTACACCATGTGTACGATGATCTTATCTTTTAAAATCATTAGTTTCGCTGTTTTGTCGGCCAGCTAAATGGTCCCTACTGTTCCCCCAAACTCCCTCTAATAGACTGTATATAGGCCTATGACATGATTACATTTGAAAGATTTCACATGAAAGGGAAACTTTTCATTCCGAAACAGTTTAAAACACATCGGGGACAGGATTCAACAACGGTACAGCGGTTCCCCGCTAATTCCCACTCACCTCTTATGTCCGTCTTTGACAAGAGGAAAATGACTAACACTTTAAATTTTAATTAAAATATTTACTCTTATTCGTATCTGATTCGATCCGACTTGCAATATATCTTTTTAAATGCATGGCGCAATCTGTCTGTAAAGGTGTTGTCACCAGACATTCCTGCCACCAAACTCGCCTGAAATCGTACTGAGGCGAGTTTGATACAATTCGACTTTTTTGCGGCGCGCTGACTTTTGTGTGTATTGACATAGGCATCTGTAAAGTCGATTCCAACACACGTAGGATGGAATTCTGCGTGAATCAACACCGTTTAACACTGCTAAATGCTGGTATCTCGCAGCACAGTCAGGTTGACTTTGGGACTAATCCCTAACAACCCTTTAATCCAATCTCCTGCTCAGGTAAAACCATTGTTGAATTAAATTAACCTTGTAAAAGTAAATAACGTTTTTCTTAATGTGGAGATTACGGTTGCAAGATAAAGGCAGCGGTTCGACTGATCGTTTCACTTTGCCTAAAGCAACAGACTTTAACAATGATGCCCTTCCTTCTTACATAGTTACTTTTGCCTTTTCTACATTGTATCGCCAAATCTCATGTGAACTGCCCCGGCAGTTCGAAATCGCGAAACGCGCTGAACCGTAGGGGGCCAAATTTTATAGGGAGCCTTAAATTGGATCCCCTACAGTAGGCCTACCGCCTGTATAAATATACATGGCTGACCCCGACCATAACAATTCGAGGGCTGATCTAATCCTAAACCTAACCATGGAGGTATTTATACCTCCATGCCCCAACCCACACCCACCCGCCTCGCACACTCCTTGCCTTTATGCCTATGCTCCCTAAAAACCATTTGAACCACTAGGCCGAGGCAAGTAGTGGTACTGTAGGGGAACAAAGGATTTCCAAGTAGTAATATGGCTTTTTACCATCGGTGCTGCCACCTATATTGGGCTCTGACCGTAGTCGGTAAGACTTGCGTCTGACGCGCTAACCCAGAAAATTTTGGATCCAGCTCATTCACTTCTGATCTCTACTAGAAAGTGCCTGTCGTGAGATAAGACCCCGGTTTGGGGTCGAAAATTTGCGAAATTCGGAGACGACTTTACTTTTATACTTGTCTGTTACTCACTAACGATGGAATGTAGGCTGATGGGGAAGATCATGGTTAGGGTCAGCATCATTACACAGAGGACCGATGTCCGCCGATGATTCCGCATTCGACAGCACTCTCGGGGTCACGTACCGAAACTCCTTCGAGAGGTCCGCCATCTTGTTGCCCTTGTCCATCGCCCATCATTTCCTCATGACACGTAAATTACATAAAAAAGCCCTCGAGTAGCACATGTTTAATTGGTTGACAATAACATCGGCATTCCTTTACATTTTTGTTACAAAGATTAAACAGTATTTTAGCGTCCTTCAGAGATCAAAGATGCCGCGTGGCCACTCAGAAAACGATACGATTGGTTTGTGAGCTTCGAGGCGTGTGTGCACCCCATCACCGTATTGTCCATTCTTAATTTAAAGGACCCATTGAGGACGTTTTCTTGAGGGATTATCCTATAATCGGGCTGTAAATCCTTGTTGATTATTTGTAGGTTTATTGCGGAAGGAAAGGTTTTACGAGGTTAGGTAAAGCTTAATTAGGGTAGCATGGAGAATGAAAACTAGTTACACTGCATCCTTGCCGATCATGGGAACCATCGAATCTGTTGTTTGAAAATATACAATGACATTCGATTCAAACACTGTTTAAATGGTACTTCAATTGGTCAAATCGTTGTTTACTTTTATAAGTTGTCGATTGTCTCCTGTCTATTTGCGGTCAAATTGTTTGAAGTTTTCCTCTTGTGGACTTAAATTGATTTCCAAACAGTCATTCAGGACAGCATATCAGACGGTGAGAAAAAATGGCCTTAGTATTGACCCTTGATATAATAACCGAAGTCGTCCTCCAGAAATTTTGCAAATTTTCGACCCCAACCGGGGTCTTCTTCAGGCTGGCACTTTCAAGTCGAGCTACCAGGGACATTAGTCGAGAAAGATGTATATGTTGTCTTATTTTCTTCTTCAGTGATAATAAACCTGCCATATCCTGAAATTTTACACAAAATTTGTCAGATAGGTAATCATTGAAAAGCTCTCAGTTTTTAGGTATCTTAGGTACAAAAAACTGTTCCGTTTACAATTTTAAATCACATGACGCCTCACCTTTACGACACTACCATATCAACATCAATGTCATAATGACCATCACACCAGTGTCAAATTGATAAATTACACTATCACATCAGAAACAGTTAAATAGTCATGTAATTTTCAACTTCTCGCTTCTCGGCCCCCTACCCTCAATGATGTCACGTCATTACAGGAATGCCTCCCCTAAGGCCCTAATTTATCAATTTTCGTGTTCGTTTAAGCGGATCGCACACCCTGTCCCTCCGAGCGACGATTCCGTGGGTGACAGCGACAACAAATGCATTCGCGTCTGGTGTAATAGCCAAGGCAGATGTTAGGTAATGAGAAGTAGGGCTATTATTACCAGAAATGAAGGTACTGTCCCCCGTAGTCACACCCAATTTTGGCCCTTTCCCTTCGCATCTCACGGGGGTGATAACCCTTATTATCATTTTAGCGGCTGTCAATCCTGCAGTTGGACGGGAAAATTCCGTTTCCGGTATAGAGTCCGATGCAACAAACCATGTTTTAGATGATACAGGTATTGCCAAACGTACTTATGATAAACTACAACCATAGATGACTTCGCTGGCAGCCAAGTTGTCAAAATTAGGTCATCGTCATAGGGATTTCCTCCACTGGGGATGGGAGAACCAGTCATCTGTCACGCTGGAAGAAAATTCCCAACTTTGGCAAGTTGGGAATCCTAACTTTGGCAAGATGGCTGCCAGCGAAATTCATCTAAAAAGAAAAAAAATCAGACCTATTTCCAAACACAAACATTTTCCAAGAGCTGCGAGTTTAAACTAGTGGGCCTGGTGACTTCTTATGTTTTTTCGCTGAGAAAACGATCTGACATAATAAATACAGAGTTTAAGAGATGACACGCTAACGATAACGTTTACGTTAACGCTATTTCTTGCATGTATTTCACGTACAAAAAATATTGTTAACGTAAATGTTATTGTTAGCGTGTGATCTCTTAAACTCCCTAATAACGGTAACACGATAACGTTAACTTTATTTTTTATGTTGCAAATGTACGTCAGAAATAGCGTTGGCGTTAGTGTTATCGTTAAGGGAGTGGTTTCTTAACCTCTCCATCAATGAACGAGCTTGACGTAAACTTCTGTATCAAGTGGTTCTACGTTCGTTCAGGCCAAGATTTCGAACTATTAGAAGTCATTTCAAAAAGATGTCAAAGCCGTCGTCTTACTCTGATCAATCATTTGTAACAAGGAAACAAAAAGCTTCTCACATTCAGTTACATTTCAAATGAAAGTGAACTTCATCTTCTATGTGTGTATGCCTGATTACTCTGATTATATAGCCAAAGGCAGAGCCAGATTCCTCTATAAAAGTCACCGCTAATTCATGCAGAAATACCTTTGATTTGATCTTTCAATATGTCCTAATGATAATGACAAAATCTCACCTGGTAACTCGCTTTCTAGGGCGCCGACTTCTCAGGATTTGTCGTTTAGGACTGGTTGACCCGAGGCTCGTGCCTTCGGGGTAAAAATCTGTTTAGGGTACGTAGACTCCTGGAAACCGAACTTTTCAGTGCAATACTTAGATTGAAGACAAATTGGATAAAGATGAAAGTCACAGAATCAGGATAAACTCGACAAAAGGGAACCAAATTAAAGGTTAATTAAGAACCATGCAAAATTAATTATTTTTCTGAACGATATGACAATGATAAAGAACGCATAAGTCACAAAAATATTGTATAATTGTGGTTTTTTATTACATATCCGGCGCATTTCTAACACTTCTTTACAAAATGTGATTTTAGCAACTCAAGATTTTAATACGATAATGACGGTAATGACCTTGGTGAACATTTTCAATCAGGCTCAATTGAGAAAAAAATTGCCAAGTGCTAATTACACATTGTGTAGTTCATTTAACGCATAAAGAACACCCAACGCGTGATGTTTGCAATTTGGACGTGCAATTTTTCTCTTGAAGATCGCACTTCACGAAATAGCCCGCACGCCAAGACCGTGTTGAATGGAGAAAGTTTTGACAAGTGGTCGTCCATCGTCTTCGCTGTAATTGAGACCAGTAATTTCCAATTCCTTTTGAAAAGGGACGAATCTAAACCTTCTGTTGTAATAGACTCGTTATAGGTAATCATGAACCACATCTAAACATTATACACGGTTGTTTTACCCCGATTTGGTATTGTCTTACGTTGCCCGAGGCCCGAAGACCTTTACTGCTGTTATACCAAACTGGCGCCTCCTGGAACTGTCCGAAATGAACCCTTTGTTCCATCGACTGCCGGAAGCAATGTCCAGCAACCGAGAAATGACCACTGCCAAGTTTGGCTACTTCGTATCCTCCATAAACCCTTTCCAGGTCGTAACTAAAATTCTGCAAGATCAGTTAATTATCCACCCCGAATTTATCACCCAACCTGCCTAGGGGTTGTTGAAATTTTCCCTTGATTAGGCAGCAGGGCATCGCAACGTTTAGAGAAAACAGTCAACAAACCGAAATCATCACCCTCATTCTAAATGTAGCCCGTTATCGAAATTGAAATTCTCTGATCTGCATCAACATGGCTGACAGCACCGAACGCCTTCGTCAAGTTATGAAACAACCTGTTAAAGAGACAATGGCCTAACAAAGTGATTCAACCGGATTCACATTGTGGACGAATAGTTTACCATTGTGAACTAGTTTTAATCAATTGTCAGCCCTTCCATATAGATCCCGCTACAAAACCCTTTATTTATTTATAAAACACGAAATTCAATTCGTTCTTTATTGTAAACACTCAATCAATTCTATTTCTCACGCACTGCGTCGCATTCCCGTCTCGACCCTTAGAAAGTGATACCCTTTTCACTAAGTTCCCCTTTTCTATTAAGTGATAATTTGTGATTACATCCAAAATCATTCTTGATGACCCCGTTGTTACATCTTGATAGTTAACGACACAAAGAACTGTAAACCATACGACAATAAAACATCTCTTGTTGACAAAGATTGTCTCTGTCCTCGACATGTTCTTGTGTCTGTGCGGTTCATTTTCCTGCCCCCGTATTTTTCTCCACAAAAAGGGCAAAAAGAAAGAGGGGAGGTGTTCGTCTACGAAGGGCGTCCAGCAGGTAGAACGCCGGCGCTGAACTATTTTCAAACCCATTCTCAAGCATTCACTTCCAAAAATTGGAGACAACCGTGCAGGGCCCGGTTGCCCAAAACAGTACATGTACATGTATTTATCACTAACGGTAGTACAAGTAAAGCCGCCGCCGAATTTCGCAAATTTTCGATCCCATTCGGGGTCTTCCTCAGGCACTTTCTTCTAGTGGAGATCCCAGAAGGGAATCGGCGACGACTTTACTTGTACTATCATTTTGTGTGTTGTTTTTTGTGCTCTATGTTGGATATTTGTCACTGATGCGGCGTTAGTGCTATCTTGGCGTTATCTCCATCAGCTAAACCCATTGCAAATATAACGCCATGTTAGAGATAACGCCAAAATAACACAAACGGTGTCTGTTGTAATCTCAAAATCTCACATGCAGAGTTATCTCTTCTTTCAATGCTACTGCCAAAGGTGACTCCACCGTTGTCCATGACACCTCAAAAGTGATCACACTTATGAAATTCGCGCTTTAAGATCTGATATCCCAATTATAACCGGCGAAACTCAAAGCGTGGCAGATGACAGAAGTACACATAAATACCTGAAAGTGGCTGGGAAGTTTTACGACACTGATTTAATCGTTCTTAATTACCGTATCAGTGTCGTAAAATAGACCGTCGAGGATAAAATTAGGTTCATTAAACTCTCATAAACCACGATATAGATTTGGAATAAAGGAACTTGGATGACAATGAAATACTTTGGATGAATTTCATATTGCACTTGTATTTAACAAGTTGAATAACGCATGCATCTTCTCTGGGAAGAAAGTTCCTTGGCCCGAACAACGAAAATGGTAAAAACCTCAGATGTCAGGAGGCCCAGTCGAGTTTCTGCAGCGAATTGGTGGGTAAGAAGATAGTTACAAAGACCAGCATGAGTGGCAGTTGGCATCTTTCACATCATACCTGCAAGAAGTGCATGGAAATACTTTACCATTACAAGACGCAACAGAAAAGAATTAAATGCTCTCATATTTCGAGGTGTCATCTTTCACGAGAGGTCATTTTGTTCATCCACCGCATAAAAGACCCAGGAAACCGCCGTGTGCCAGCAAATCTCAAACAATCACAAACCTATCTGGTGTAAAATTTCAAATTTTTGAATCTGCAAGTCTAACTTTGCCTTTCTGATTGAATTAGGAGTATCCTTTGTTATTTCTTGGCCGTGATTCAGGTTTACTATCATGGAAAAACCGTGATAAGATGAAAACAAAACGAGGTGAAAAAACAAAATCGCCATGGGGTAACCCGAAAATTGGTTGGAACACTCCGACGGATTTGAATCCTCTGTTACGCCTAAGAACAACGAAATCAAATGCAATCACGCGCCCGAATAGGACAGCCCGGAAGCATCAAAAGTCTGATACATTAATATGTGTAAAATGCTATCAGATGGTCAATTTTTTCCTTAGCTCGCGGCAAAACAGAATGTTCTTCTAGGATCCGCGACAGAGTGCGACGCATCGCCTCGGGAGTATTTTGTAACTTTCGCTCACGCCGGACTGTTTTTCTCAATCAATTTCCCCCTCGTGAACTGCCCAGGCGCCAATGGTGAAAACGGCCGGCCGAGCAGCGGACACGATTTTCCGGCTGGCTTCCCGCCATGCTGCAGTAGCTCATAACTAGCACAGAGCAACCAAAACACCAAATTAACAATTATCAAAATTGTGAACGAGCCCAAAACATGGCCGCAGGCCGTATGCTGGAGCGGCCACGTGATTCAAGTAGCCAATCACGTCGCGGCAGAACGAGACGGTGTAACATCGTCCCTAGGTGCTGCACAGGTGTAAATGTAGGCGAAGGGGCATTGTATTTCGCGTAAACAAACGTAGTTCTGCACCACTGATTCCTGGTTCGAGGTTTTAACATTTATCAAGCATGGATCTGGTTTTGGGGTCATTTTCCCAAAACGGTGGGAACTACAATCGTCACCAAAACACTGAGAACACGACTAGGAAATAGCGTCTAGGATTTGTCCGACTTGGTCGGTGATTGCGCAAACAACATGCTTAATCCGGCCCATATACCGTTTACATTTTTACCAGGAGCTCCTCTGCCCACGGCTTTTCCGATCCATCCATATGAGGGTAAGTAACATTGAGATTTTGAGTTATTTTTACAGTTTTTGGCACTGTTATTGAGCCATAGTGTTTTGCTTCGATGATATATTTTTTTTCTTCGGAAGTAAATGGCGATCTTTGGACACCATGCTGATACTCATAGCTAGCAAGTACTTTTAGCAAGCATTTGCTAACTTTCATGAATACCACCAGCTCATGCCCTTTGATGGCCTAGGAAAAGTTTAGGCATATTCTATAAAATAGTGCGAACAAGTTCATTCGTCAACTTTTCAGCATGTTATGGGGCCTACTGCATCAGACGTTCAAGAAAATCTGGTCATCATCGCAGCAGGCC
This sequence comes from Notospermus geniculatus, assembly GCA_002633025.1. Classification (NCBI taxonomy): domain Eukaryota; kingdom Metazoa; phylum Nemertea; class Pilidiophora; order Heteronemertea; family Lineidae; genus Notospermus; species Notospermus geniculatus. The sequence continues at coordinate 164,484 of NMRB01001522.1, forward strand.
ATGAATCGGCGTCTTTTCGTCCTCAGGCCTAACTGACCATCCCCACCTAGGCCTACTAATACCAGGACCAGGAAGCAAAATGTGTTTTCTACCCAAAGTTACTTGGACCTGTATGTAGAAAAAAACATTTGAAACATCTTTATTGGCGAAGTTTTTCTTGAGAAAATCGGCTTTTGGTTACAACATCCATCCTTATTTCTTGACTTCTGATTTTCTCGTTCAACGACGGCACATCGTCCGTCTTCAAAACATACGAGGGACTCTAAGGACCCTAGAAGCAATAAAAATACAATTGCTGAACATGTTTTGTTCCTGGGATAAGCGTTTCATGTTTTTGTAACAGTATTCAGAGATCAAAATGTTAATCCGTCAAATAAAAGACGAGGACCTTTGTCGGCAAGCAAAGGGAAGTTGTGGGAAATTCAACCTCGAGTTTAAAACTTCCTCATTCTATTAGGCTTACATGTACTTTAAAAGTCGTCCTTTCCGAATTAGGCACCAAGTAGTCTAATTCCGCTTTGGAATGGACCGAGTCTTTCGACGTCATTGTGAATCATTCTGAATCTTACCAATTTCGATATATTTTCGGTGTCTTTGAGAACCTGTTGAATTGCGAGTGTTGTATCTAGACTGCAGTCGGCACAGCTCTAGAATGAGACTTTTAGGGCGGTTTTGAATACTTATTTAAATGACATTTTTGTAGTGAAGTAAACGTCATGGCATAGTTTATCTTACAGAGATGGTGTTGCTGATTATTCCCTGAACCGTCTTTACGTGTTTGCCTAACTTACTTAATTTTGCGCCTTTCTTCATGAAAACCGCGATTCTTTGGCTTGCAAAACAGGACCACCAAAACCCAAACGTCATTTTGTAACCAGTGTCTAAAAGTTGCAAGTTAAAGTTTTAGTTAAAGTCTAAGAACAACTTCTAATAACTAGCAATATGTTGATTTATTTTGACAACAAAGATAACGGCTCAGATCAAGTGGTTGTTTATAACGACGCCAAAGAACTGTTTTTCTTGCAATGGGTCACATATGAATAAACTGTAGCAAATGCTTTTACTTCAGATTTGTACAGCATTGCATAGTGCATTTGTATTGCAAAATTCAGGTAAAAGCATTTACTAGTCTTTATTCATATGACCCAATAAGCCTTTTTGTTTTGTGACCAGTTGAACCGAATGTTTAGGTTGCAGTATCGTTCGGGAAGATTGTACAATATTTATTAGGTAGCATTATTTCCTGCCAACAAATATAAATATAATAATTCTTAAAAATCTGATAGCACTTCTGAAGAACCTTGCCACTCAAGATTAATATTGTTGAGTATTTTTGATTATCCTAAAAAAGTTTTCCTGTGTTTTTTGCACTTTTCTGCCTACGAAAATGTCGTCGGTACTCAGGGATATCGAGACAAATTCACACGCGCTTGGAATGCAAAAATGGTGTATCGGTTTAGACTAAACTAAAGTAAATTTTAGGTGACATTTAGATCTTTAAAAGCGGTACATGTAAATGTTTCTGGCAGTAATATGTAAAAAAATATCTGGACTATTTTGTAAATTGCGTGTGGTGATACTGGATGACGATACATCGGTCCATTTTCTCATTAGTTCTGAGGGTCGACTGAGAACTAAATTTCCGACGTGATCGTCTAATGCTCAGTGTCAGAAACTTTCTCAAGTTTTAGTTTTACTTTAAATCGATTTCATGCACACTCGATTTCAAACAGGATGCAGTTGGTCACCTGTATAAAAAGGTTATCTGTGCATTAATTACAGTTTGTATTTAATCATGCTGTGTGACGAAATTAATTCGTGGCAGGCATCATTAATTTTTACGCCAATGTACTTGTGATTAAAAGTCAGTGTACTTGCTACAAGGGAAAATGTCGTCATATCTCTTGAAATACCAAAAAAGACTCACTTGCATTCACTAAGTCACTGCTGAGTGTAGCGAATTTCAGTCGTTACAGATGCATACTAGAGGCTGAGTTCATTTGAATTAGGCTGCATTCTGCGGGCCTACGATTGACGAATGTGTTCGCGTTTCAAAGTTGTACATTAGTGAGGTTTAGAAATCAAACGATAAACGTAAACGTTAATGACAACGTTATTTTTGTACCGAAAATGCAATATAAAATACATGTATGGTTAATGTGTAGTATGAAAATAACGTTGTCGTAAAGTTTTCGTTTATCGTTTGATTTCTAAAACTCCCTATTGTGTCAACGTCTGTGCGGCTTTCAATAAGTATCCTAACTTTTTGGTGGCTAGGGTCTTCATTCACTGCATCACAAAATGTCGAAATCAGTCCTGCACTAGTCTATTCAACAGTATTTGAAGCAACATGTCGCAAATGTGGAAATTTTCTGACATTAGTAAACTTTTATAGAACTTCGTATATCCAAAATAAAGCACAAAGAACGACACACAAAATGATATAATAAGAAAAGTCGTCTCCAAGAACTTCGACGTTCGTCTTGGTCAATAGTGAGAGGTTTCGCAAATCTGACGAAACACGAAGTACGAAATACGAAGTTGGACTTCATTTCCGTGACGTAATGTATTTCAGGAAATACATCATAACTCTCTCGGTCGTACATGATATGCTAAAAGACGCACTGGCAGTTGTGGTAGCAACCATCTCCAGACATACATGGGTCCTGTCAATGAAGTTGAATTTCGTATTTCGTACATGTACTTCGTGTTTCGCCAGATTTTCGAAACCTCACACATAGTCGAATGGACTACTGTAGCGCCCATCGTATTTCCTGAATCACTCGTTCTCAACTAAAGTACATGTCCATCTACCAACATGTGTCTTTAAAGTAGTAAAACTCATACAGTCCCATGTTGAAGAAGCTGAAGGCCAGTTTAATGTTATGATATAAATTATGGCCAGAGTAGGATATGACACTTTGTGTCCTTGCTCTCATTCGAAGGAAATCAACCAAGAAAATCATTATGTGGCCGTTATTGAAAATACTGAGCAATTTCCCACCTTAGAAAAAAACTGGTCACCCTGAGAGGAATAACGTGCCGAATAATTCAGCAGGAAATCCATAATGAAGCCTAACGTATAACGCAGAAATCATGATATCATAACTTAGGTTACAGTTTCTGCTTGACACGTTGCACCTTTTCTGGTTAACTAACCAGAAATTCTTTTTACACATTTCGTTGACCGTTTTTTTTCTTTCGAGACAACTTTCGCTCAGTGAATTTCCAGGTCAGTTGGCAAAATGGCCGAAGTCATCATCCGGAAATATTAATTATATTAGGGCCTACATTGTTGATGCCTTCTGAAGAAAGGGTTCGCCAGTTCTAAATCATTTCACCGGCGATATCTGACTGATACCGTAAATTTGAGAAACGGTGCTGTAAAGTTTGCGTGGTAATTGTTGTTGAGTTACGGGCCTTTGATGAGCAGATGCGACCTTGATGTCTTCTGGAGGCCACATTTAATCAATTCACAGGGTCTACTCAAAGCAACAACAACAACAACAGCAACAACAACCACAACAACAAAAACAACAACAACAACAACAACAACGCAAAACAACAAAAACAAAATAAATAACGCTCAATTATTGGCCTTTGAATACGGTTTGATAAATACGGTTTAATTCGGTATAAGCTTTCGAAAAGAACCAACCATTCCCCCCCCCCCCAAACTTTCCAAACGCAGTATGAAATTTGACAAAAGTTCTAATTTCTTTACTGGCGGCTAATTTGGAAAAGAACTCTAGCGGAATGACTAGGCCTATGTATCAAAAGTGCTTTTATCGGAAAACATCATCTATTAGGGAGGTTTAGAAATCAAACGACAAACGTAAACTTTACGACAACGTTATTTTTCATACTATACATTAAGCAGATTTTATATTGCATTTCGGTACAAAACTAACGTTGTCGTTAACGTTTACGTTTATCGTTTGATTTCTAAACATCCGTATTATTTTCTTGCGCGTGTTGAAGAGAAGCAAACATCTAACACAATGTGCACTAAATTTTACAGAATTCATCATTGCTGTCTAAAAACTCCGCTAATGTTCTCTTTATAAGCTCGTATCCTTTTCGCTCTTTTGTTATAATCGGACACATTTTGCGATATCTAAATACTTTATAGTGTGAAACGCCATGTCGCGACAAAACTTGACTGTGAGCTACACAATGGATGGGAGAGGTGTTCGTGTAAAGTCGTTTGGGGTCGGGTCAGGGATTTTGTTGCCGTGTATCAAAGTTATCCCGGAAAACTAGGATCCAATTTTTCGGGGTCGACTTACGGTTGACATCTCTGGCGTTGTTGTAATCAGACTGTAAACCCAAACTTATATATTTTTGTATCTACGGCGCTTAAATCTCACTTTTTTCTCTTGTAGGTCAAGGCCGAGTCAATCAACTAGGTGGCGTTTTCATCAACGGGCGCCCCCTACCGCAGCATATCAGGTTGAAAATCGTCGAGATGGCGGCCCAGGGAATCCGACCTTGCGTCATCAGTAGACAGTTACGGGTGTCTCACGGCTGCGTGAGTAAAATCCTCCAGCGGTACCAAGAGACGGGGAGTATCAGGCCCGGGGTGATCGGCGGCAGCAAACCGAGGGTAGCCACACCAGACGTGGAGAAGAAAATCGAAGATTACAAGAAGGACAATCCGAGTATTTTTAGTTGGGAGATTAGAGACAGGTTAATAAAGGAAGGTCTCTGTGACCGGAACTCTGTACCGAGTGTCAGTTCGATTTCGAGGGTGATACGAGGTCGAGGGAAGTGTGGTGAGGACGATGAGGTAGAGGAGGAGCGGGTTCGAATCAAGGAAGAGCAGCAGGTTGAAGAGAAGAGAGTGACGATGAAATATTCTATCGATGCAATACTTGGCTTGAGCGAGAAAAATAAAGGTAACTATCCATAAGATTTTTACAGACAGGTGTAAAAGTAAAAAATGTCCCCACATAAAAAGTGTCCGCTGCTATTTTCCATGACGGATTAAAATGCAAGATATGGAAACCAGTCGGCAGAGATTGGGCTTTTTGGTTCCCAGGACATTTTTCCTTGGAGCATTCTTTCCTTTTACACCTGTTAGAATACCGTTTCACTCATTAGAAACGGGAACCTATACCTGGTAACGATAGAAGTAGTGTCGGTCAGTAGCAAGACGGGTATAGTTACTTTTTCAGAATTTTCGACTGCATTCATCAGCAAAAGTTATGTATGAAGTAATTTTTCATAGAAAGCATCACCAACCAAAAATCTGGACAACACTGGACTTAGCCTACATGACATTCTTTCGTGACACTTCTACCAACCTAACAGCTTTCATCCAGTAATTTCTTGCAAAAATGGTAATTTTCCGATCCCATTTTTAAAGCAGTTAGGAATAATTATCCTTGTGATCAAAATTTTCTGCAGTCCCTCCGCCGTGCCGCTGGTGCGGTCTTTCTCCGCGGTAGCCCAAACGAAGCATACCCCAGGGGGATATCACGGAACCAGCGGTCCCGTCAGCGCTAATTTGCACCTTCGAGAGTTAATTAACAATTTAATGCAAAACATATACTGGTGTCGCTTCTGGTTGGCTGGTTTGGGAAGCATTTTGTAAGCAAGGAATGGACTAGTTGAACGGGTTGTGACGAAGAGAGCACAGCCGGCTGAGATGTAAATTAGTGTTTTTACAGGGGAATGGACTCTTGGTATAATGAACTGGGGACCCATTGCTGCAGTTAATAATAACAAAAGGAAAGTTAATGATGGCTGGTTCTTGTGAAAGGGGGAGAGGAATCGAGTTGTTAACACTTTTGATGCGCTTGCCAAGCGGAAGAAGTCAACAGGGTGAGACGAACGGGTCTCACTTTGACGGGTTTGAAGACAATGAAAGAAGGGAGGCGAGGGGGAATTTTAGGATGAGGTGCTGGTCGGTCCTAGTCGAAGAAGATAAGACAGCAAGCTGCAACATTGAAGTGCTGCACCTCTTTCTTGCGTTCGTCAGTTCTTGGATGCACCTCACCGAATGAAGCTTGTACATGTATTATGAAATTTGCATGAGGCATCAATCGCCAGCACAGGGGCAGCACGCCTTTATCACCAGGCCAAATCCCCATCTTCAAATTTATGAAATTATAAAATTTGGGTTCATATTGCCAAAACCCACCAATGAAAAATGCCGGTATCATCATTGTCAACCATCTTGAAGTACTTCGTTTTTCGCCACTGAGATTTGCGAAACCTCCCTAATATCCATTTGATACAGTAACGACCAACGTGTACACCGTCTCGGCCGCCGGCAGACTTGGGTAACTTCTCGAGTCCAGCGTATAAAGGGTAAATGCTTCCAGAACACTGTTTTACCCCAGGACGGACGGTCTAATCTTCCGACCTCCTTTTATATCGTTCACTTCTGATTTTCCCATGTCTTCTCCACCCATTTGTACGAACCTATAAACATGCTCTCGGGACCGCACTCCATTCACAACATATTCAGCATCTCACGGTTTATCATCGAGTGAATTCAAGACAACGAGGCCACAAAGGCAGCACTTGAAATATCGCGGCGTAAATTCAATTTTTCTTGTTAACTAAAGAAATCGTTAACACTCCGTGTCTCGCCCTCTCAAAGAACGACTCAAACATGACACGTGTTCTTAAAGTGAACGAACGGACACTTTTTTTCTGTTGATGAATCGGCAACTGTATCGTTTACAATATTAACCCGAGGCGATTTTGCCCCATCATTATCAATTTATCCAAGGCACTGACTTCTTACTCATAAAACTATTTCTTATTGTCCGCGATGTGGAGGCAAAGGATCCCGGCCATTTAATGTGTCGAGGCGATACGGAGACCTATGATTAACCATCAGTTATTCAACGCATCTCGCAAAGTGATTACAAAGTCCTGTCATCGCTATTTTCGTGTATTGTCGAGCGGCGCATTCAGTGCGACGCCGTAGACACCTAGGCCCATGTAGCCCGCGGCGGTGTGCATTCCGTGGACGGGCTTAAACTTGATGGTTGTTGTCTTTGTATTCATTTAAATCCATGAAAAGTTGCACCAAGGCTGTAACCGGCTGACACCTCAATCTTCTGATATTGTGAAAGGTACCCCAGGGCTATCAGCGCATTTTGTACCCAAATCACCTGCGAAACACGGGTGAAATATCACATTAGTTTCAACAACGCCTTTGTCACTGAAGAATAAATTATGATAAATAGGCGCGGTGATTTTTCATACCTATGCCTCGGGCTGCGTGTATAGATTCGGAAGCGGTGCCATTTTCCGCGTTTTCAGGGCCGTTTTGTGCGGAAGTTAACTGTCGGCTTTTAGTATTCTTAACAAGATAAGATGATGAGGTCTTGAAGAATAGGTTTTCAAAGCAGTCTTAACATGCTTGACAGTAAGGGATGATTGATCGTCATAATTCCCCATGAAAATGGCGCGACCCCTAGGCTTTCATTACCATGGGTGTCAAACTCNGAACGGCTGAACTCGAGATCTAGACTTCGGTTTGGGCCGAACTGACGACAATCAGTATTAACGTCAAAACGTCAGTCTCGGGTCTGTTTCAGATTGGAACGATAGCTGTGAATAAACTGGTTACAGTTGGGCAAAACGGAAGTGACGTCGGAAGCAATCTGTCGACAGAAACGTAAGAAACAAAGCCCCGTTGAAACAATTGACTTATGTTTGAGCACCGGGTGCTCGGGCGCCACGAATTGACGAGACATGCACGCGTGCTATGGGCCATTTACTTTTCATTATGGAATCAAAACGCCATTTAGAATCACCTCAGGCCATCCAAACCCCAACTGTGGATACCGTTTATCTTGGAATCACCCTGCCAATGCCCCAGAGATAATTAACAGGGTAAATTTAGAAGTTTCACACTAAAACCATCAGCCAGATTCAGAATTCAAAGACGCTGTAGGAAGCCATTGGGTGGCTATAAAAGCAGACCCGCCCAACGAAACGGAGCCAATCTCCACAAAAGGTTTATTAGCTCCCTGACTAAATCAAAATTTCACTTAAATAGATTAAATTTAGATTATATGGGGATTGTCTTCAAATCTCAAGAGTTTTGTTGAAATAACTCTTTAAAGGTGAAATGGCACATTGAAAATTGATGGAGTCCCTTTTGAAATAATTGACTGCTGCGCTTTTGTCGATGTCTTGTCCACCGTGAACTTGGATGACCATCGTTTTACTTTCCGAATTGACCGGCAACAAAATGACTTCTTCGGCAAGTTGTCGGGGGCAGGGCGACAATGAAGCCTTTCTCCGTCTCCAGACGGGGGTGGGTGTTTGACGCCCAGTCGGCGCAACCTGAGGGAACGCCCTTTTTGCTGTCGAGGGACAAAAGCCATGCTGCGGATTAAGCATGTTGGCGTCGGAATGCAGCTTTTTTGAGTCCCTTTATGGGTCCCTTTACATTGGCCAGTTGGATCGAAATATTTCGACAAGTTCTTATCAACCATGCCTTTGCATTTCTGAAGATTGTCAGAATCCATGTATTCCCTACAAATTCTTTCCATTATAGCGTCGTAGAGAAGGCATCACTGAGGGTAGATTTCAGAGAATTACCTTGGCGCCCATCCTCGCACCAGGGTCTTCACAACCTCTCCCTTCTCGCACTTGGTTCCGCATTGCAGGGAGGAAGGTACGACCGGAAATGATCTGAGATTCTCAGGATGCTGGGCGCCCGTCGAAGAAAACTTTCTTCTCCTGTGGGATGGGAACTTTTTAAGATGCTGAATCTAAACTGTCTATTTCAATCAAATATCTTTCCATATTTTGCAGAAGAACAACCGGAAGCAGAAGATGTGTCCGACGAAGCAGACGACGACGAAGTCGACAGCAACTCCCCCTTGTATCTACAAATAAAACGAAAACAGCGGCGAAGTCGGACGACATTCAACGTGGAACAACTGCAAGAATTAGAAAAGGCGTTTGAAAGGACGCATTACCCTGATATTTATACGAGGGAAGAGTTGGCCCAGCGGACAAAACTGACGGAGGCCCGAGTGCAGGTTTGGTTCAGTAATAGGAGAGCGAGGTGGAGAAAACAGATGGGATGCGGACAGGCGTCGTTGTACAGCTGGTTGCCGGGGACACCGTTCTTTCCACTGCCGATTACGTCCATGCAGAGTCACCTGGTGGCGAATGGTAAGGGACCCTTCTAAATTTGTTTCCGATCTCACCCATAGGGTTAAAGGAACACGGTATGCTATCTCTTACCGGTATTTTGACTGCCGACGTATATAGGGAGCCACCTAGCGGCAGCAATATGAACTACAAAGACAGTATGGGCGGGAACCTGTGAAAACGTTTTTTGAAAGCCGATGCAATAATACAAGGTCGAGCTACTCTGATCTTTGCTCATAATCATGCTATACATGTAGTTTCCTCACCTCACTGTTGTATAACCTGTCATCCTAATTAAACCATGATCTTTTTTTGCAGACCTTCGCATGCCGACCAGCTCCGCACCAATGAAACTCCCAGTCTCCAGTTCACTACACACGAAGCTTTCACCGACATTACCATCTTAAAGAGGTCGTGGAATTCGGGAAAAGAACCGAAAACCCAGGTTTAAAAATAGAGATACGAGTTCGAACTCTACACGGGGCCTTATATTTCTGCCTGCTATTTCCAATTAAAGGGATTAAAAGTCTTTCTGGTCTTGAGATCTTGAAATGCCGACAGTGCTGCCCTCGTTGGAAACGTCAGTGGTGGGAACTTCAGGCGGCCTATGGCAGACAGTGTCGGCAATAGAAATCCCTTGATGACGTCAGTGGGTTAAAATTTGGAATACCCCCGTCCACCTTTTTGCCCTCCACCTTTTTACCGCCTCTGGGTAAAATAAATAAATCGGATGCAATGTACAGTACAGTGCATGATCCTTAAGAAAAAGAAACAAAGGCCTTTGATGACCCGAGGTCGTGAGGAACAGGGTTGATGCTTAGTATGCAGTGCCTAGTCAGTCAGTTTGTAAATAAATATTCCCTGTCCAGTCAGTTTACGGACAGTTTGTGCATTTTCATATGATGTACAGTAATTAATAGTAATAATGTGAATAAAATATTTTCAATAAATGATTTCGTCCGGGTGTTTTAGAAAAACAGATGCATGACCAAGTCAGTGTGCGAAGTGAACGAGTGCCTTCGACCGGGTTTAAAAAAGAAGTATACGGTATACGGACAGGCGGGCGAACAATGGCTTAACAAAGGGTTCATGGCTATAAAACCTTTGTTCCCCGCGTGTCCGTATACCGAATATCTCAATGTAAACTCTGTCTTCAGGAACCTTCGATATTCTCTGAATGAATGAATGAATGAATTTATTCTCTGACCTTAGATTAATTAAGGTACAAGAGTTCACAAATTTATATACGAACATAACATGTTTACAAGAAGATTGTGGATTCTATGACCTAAAGTTAGCACATGCTGAGATAATTGAGATGTCCCGACAGACAGACATTTATCTGGATGCAGCAGTCTAACAAAGAGTAGTTAGAACTTATAAAGAAAGCTACCAACTGGGAACTTTGAAAGAAAAAGTACATGTACAGTCTTGGACATTAGTTTATCTACACCTGATACCTCGAACATTTCAAATACCTCTGGCCCAACCCCAACACGGCCTGTTCCACAAAGTACATCCCGCCGGTCACACTCTCAGGAGTGTGTATGGTATCGCCATCTCTACGTGATCGTGGAACTATGCGCACCTGACGGGACGACGAAGTTCCATTGTAGTTCCATTGCTCACCGTAAGATCGCGCTACAGTCGTACAGTGAACAAACGTATGGCGTGCGTTATTTATAACAAATTTGAAACAAAGTGAAACAAATCTAGGTATCTGATTGGTCGATTTTGTTTCAAATTGTTTCAAATCTCACAGAGAAGATTGCCTGGCACAAGCGCAAGTCCAAGGTGAAGCGTTCCAAGTTTTTATTTTCTTCAAGTTGGCTGAAGAGAAAGCATCAGGTTCCCCATAATGTACAGTCATTGACAAAAGTTTATCTCCACCTGACATCTTGAATATTTCAAATACTACCAGACCAATTTTAACACGGTTTGTTGCACATGAAAGTATATCTTGTTGGTCATATTTCTGCATTAAAACTTTGGATATTCGGAAATATCGTTATTATGTAATAGCTCATCAGAAAAAAACACTAAAAGTCAAAATTGTTATTACATAATTTTTTGTGATTTTTGTTGCAGTTGTGATAGAATGGAACTTTCTAAGGATTTTGGGCTTTGTTTCATCAAAATTTGTTGAGTGGTTGCTGAGATATCTGAGATTATCAAAATTTCGGTAATTTGAAAATTTCCAATTTTTCACAAAATTTTGATGTCAGTAGACAGAGCTCACTTCAAAACGTAGAAGTATGAAGTTTTGGAACTTTTAGCGTAAACCGGTAAGCAGTTAAAGCGAATCGATAGCGGATTTTGTTTACATTCGGCTGGTGTTTGTAAACACAAAATTCAGCCAATCAAAATGCACGAAAATTTCTTTGT